>JAUMHF010000017.1:22962375-22982818 GCA_032359275.1 Microctenopoma steveboyesi | reverse complement strand
CTAATGTTTATCAGTAAATTACAGAAAATAATGAACTTTATCACAATATGCTAATTTTTTGAGAAGGACCTGTAGGTGTGTTTCTGTGTGTCATTGGATGCCTGTATGTGTATGTAAGTGTGGGGCATGTGACAGTGTACATGTGGCACGCACACAGAAAGTTGATCTAAGAGAAGAGTTTCCACTAAAATTCATCCCAAAAGATGCAACAAAGCCACAATGATTACCAGATGAAAAACAAAAGTTGCAAAAAATGTACAAAAATGCCCGAAGGGCGCACGAGGGTTAAATTATGGTTCAGCAGTAAAACATTTACAGCAACTTGCAAAGATCTAAGATATAAGAAGTTTATACACAGTATTAAAATCATTAAAATATTAAAAGAACATTCTTTAGGCTAAAGTGACAAATATTGTGTGTGATCTCTGTGGAGGAATCTGAAGAAGACAAAGACAAAGATGATTAGACGTTTCTCAGAGTTTCTTATTTGATGCCACAGGTCCAGCAAGGTGCTCAGGCTCAGCATCTGACAACTTCATCTGGATGCCAAGTGGAGACCCTGATCACACAACCTTTGCAGAGCACTGTATGTACATGTCAACATGTCTGGACGAGATGGGGAGATGCTGGGACAACAGGCTGCAGAGCTCAGCTGCACACCTTTTTCTGAGAAAGCAGCCATTTGTGGCAAACGTCCGTCTTATGTTACAGGTGGTCATGGTAGGATGCAGGCTCTGTTATCTTTTACTTTAAATGTCAAATAACAGAAAAAGTTATTTCAGTGTGTGTGTGTGTGTGTGTGTGTGTGTGCGTGTGTGTGTGTATGTGTGTGTGTGAACAATAGCTCAATTTGTAGTGCCTTAAGACTAACATTTAGAACGCAGAGCAGGTGCAGAGATGGCTGGAGGGAATGAAAAGTTCTGCCTGGAAGGTCTCCATGCACCCAATCAATTAATTACTGCAGCTTGTTTTGAAATTAGCATAACAAATATAGCTGGAGCTTGGCACAGAGAAAGTGAATTCTGTGCATTCTGGCTGCAAGAGAATGAAGGTGTGAGCAGAATATACTGTATGTGTGGAATAACAAATGCACAGAAATAGAATATTAATGACGCGGGCATCCAGATCCACTTAAAGTCCTGTGATTACATAAGGCACATGAACATGCAGTGCACAGCAGTAAAAGGAGACGTCAGCCACCTCTGAACCAGGGTGTACAACATGATGGAGGCACAACTTCATTGTCCTTGTTGCCCTGTTGACTTAGTCCCTCTAGAGCAGGCATAGCTAAACCTGGTCCTCCAGGGCCATCCCTGCTCTTACAACTTCTGATTGGCTAAAGAGGACTGGGTAGTTCAGGGACAGTCTGGACTTGATTGGGTATCTTTTTTTCTAGGGTTCAGTCACAGTGTGAAAACACACAGGCAAATGAGTGGGAAAAAGGACTGGTGCAAAGTATATACAGTGATAACATGGGAGACAGTTGGTATCAGTATAATGAATACAGACAGACTTCAGAAATGTGCTGCTGGCAGACAGAGTCTAGGTTTTCATGTACTGTCACAAAGGTTGACGTGTCATCATATAATATCTACACACGTGTAAGAAACAGTCCCCCTTACTGTGCGACATTCCTGCTCCCTTCACCTCATCTCTGCAGCTCACGCACAAGCAAATTATGGAAATATGCAGTGAGTAAAAATCAAACGTGAAACAAGATGAAACGTTTTGCTGCTGTTGTTATGCTTGCAGGCCTGTCTTTCTATTCACACTGTAAACCTTACTCCTCCAGTTTTCTGGCTATGGTCTGACACTGATTCTAGTGCTCTACTCTCCGTTTATTGTTCCATGCTGACTATGCAGATGCAAGCTATCAGATTAGTCCGAAATATTTTAGTAGAATAAAATTTAAAATACATTTTTACACCTGCAGTGTAGGAAGGAGCGCTACAGATCATTCTCCGTCAGACTTTACAGCGCTGTTTAACATGGTTCTTTTATTTATCACCTGTTTAATTGACACATCACCAGTTTTAATTGCTGTAATTCACTTACAGTCTGCTTGCTCCTCTCTCCTTCTGTCTCTTCGTATCTTTCTGCAGGTATTCTCAGCCTTGGAGCTGCCCAGTGCCTCGTCCGCTGCTCCTTGTAGTATTGATCCCTGTTACCTGTTGGTATTATTTTCTATAGTCCTAAATCACTTGGTTCAACTTGATTTCCTTCTTTTTTTCTTCTTCTTCTTCTTCTTCTTGTTGTTCATCTCTGGGTTGTTTTTAATCCTGCTTTCTGAATTTTAGATCATCATGAGTCCATTTGTTATGGACTGAACTGTATAAAATGTTTATGTCTATAATCAAAATAAATACACTAGAAATGAGTTCCCACTGATTCCTTTTCCCTGTTATATAATGTCATAAGTGAAATGTTTACACAAGTGCTTTTTTGTTAAATATTAAGAAATCATAACTCAAACAAAATTAAGTTTGCTTTTCTTTGAGCTGAAGCTTCAAATTGTTCCTCCACTAGGAAATCCAGGTCTGTGGTGCAGCAGGTTTACGTGTTTCCTGTGTTCCTTAGATTATTTATCATGATGACAGCATCCAGATGGAAATTCTTGGTCATTGATCATTATTGTGAATATTGTCCTGGGAAATATCTCGTGCACTTAATAAATGCAGGGTTTAAGTGAAGCAGATGCACTGTCATGTTCTAAACGTCCAGCAGAGGGCGCTACAGCGCTGATCAAGAACAGTCTTGGCTCCTAGAATTCAGTGGCGATGCCGACGGTTCAAGTGTTGTGTGCATCTTAATTGTGATCTCTGCTTTACACATTGTTCATTGTAGAACTCACTGTTTAACACAACTGCTCTTAGTCACCCTTCAGTGACACAGAGGTTCTTCACCTCTCCACACCTCTTCTGTAACAGTAAAACCCTTTTAACAAGCACATCTGAAAAGCGTGTGTGCGTGTGTGTGTACAGCCGTGTGATCAATGAGTCACTTACCACCACAAACAGACATACAAGGTCACCCCAAGGCTGTCTAAACAGTAACCAAGCCGCAGGGTCAATGACCTGAAATGTAACTGTGTTAACATCGTTTTGAAGGCTCTACAGTTTAGTGAAAGACATTTTGAACCTAAAAGTAAAATATCAAACCACTACACAGCTTCTTTCAGTATGCACAAATGTCAGACTGTACATCCAGTGCTTATCATGCTAGCTTTCAGTTTGGCACACTTAAATAAGGGTGTGCAGGCTCCTCCCCGTAAACTTTGGATTTCTTTTTTTGAAATGATTGTCTGTCATCTCAGTCTGCCTGTTCTATCCTTATCATCTCACCTGCAGACAGAACATCACAGAAGTAAGTGACTCTAATTTCATATAACACAGCACACACATACTTGCAGACTGCAGACTGATCAGTGATACGTGTAGGTTAGTACATGGTTGGTAAGTCTGATGTAAGTTTTTCTATTTTATGTAAGCTTCTATGTTTCACACTGTTCTAGTGCAGAGTGAAATAACAATAGCAAAAGTTTCGGCCACCATTAGTTTTAGGAGTGATATTATGAGAGAATATAAGAGAATGTTTAAAAATATCAACAAAAAACTACTTCTTTAGGCTAAAATGACAAATGCTAAGTGTGATCTCTGCATAAAAGTCTGTAGAGATCCGATGATCCAATGATCTCAGAATTTATTCTTTGAGTCCAACACGCATCTAGTATCATCTGGAAGGCAAGATGATAGATATGAGGAAGATGAGAAAAAGATAGCAGCCAAGGAACAGCGTTTTGTGTTTCTAGTTGTTCTAATGGGAAAACTAAGACATTAACGTAGCTGGGATGGCATGATAGCTCACTGGGTAGTGCAGTCGTCTAAAAACCCAAGGGTGAGCGAGTCGATTCCCAGTCCCACCAGATTACATGTTGAGGTAGTAGTGCTGACACGTGTCTAGCAGCTGTCCAACAACAATTTCCCCAAGGGGATTAATAAAGTAATTATTATTATATGGACATTATAGCACTGCTAAGAAACTAATGAGTGACCACCAATAGTTGATCAGTTGATTTGAGATAGGTCCTTGCTGGACTCATTCCAGTGTCTCAAAGAAGAAACTCTGAGATCATCAGATTTATTTTATTGTATACATATTGTACTGTATTTCCCAGATGTGTTGTAATAAAGAAAAACACAAAAAGAAATATATATGGTCATAATAGCACTCTTGAAACTAATGGTGGCCTTAGACTATTGCACAGTACTGTATGTGCCAGCTGTGCTAATTACCTGTATACGTGTTTAGAGTGATGTGATTCACAAAGCTTGATGTCTTGTTGCTTCACAGTCTCAGCTTGGTGTGAGGTGTATTATCACGGTGTGGTGGGATAGTTTTTACTGTAATACACTGGAGTTAAGCCACCAATGGAAAAGGAGGAAAAACAGCAGACCCTACACTGGGCTACAAACAGTAATCTGGGCTGCAAATACACACCACCGAATATAGAAAGGGTGGGTGCAGATGAGAGATGTGGGGGTTTAATAACTTCACCTCCAACCTCTCAAAATAGATCATTAGGTGTGGCATCCACCTGGTTTGTGTCTGGTGAACTTTCTACGACGTTCTACCTGACAATATTAAGGTCAGGTAAGAAGCCACCCTGCATGATACATTTAAGGTCTCTAACTGAAGAAGCCATTTGACTGAACTAGTAAATTTTCCTAAAAATTCCAAATTTGTGTTTTTGTATTTCTCTAAAGGAGGAAACACTTAACTGATCTGTAAAACACAGAAATACCGAGATATAGAGTTGCAGGGATTAAGTTCCTAATAGCAACATGTACAGACTAAAATAAAGATGTCCCAGGACCACCACCATGAACGTTTACTGAAAAGAATGTGTTTGATGTGTAAATTGTCTTTAAGCCTTTTTAGTGAGAATGTTAAATGCTGTCATTTCTAACAAGGCTCCAGCGTTTAAAGATGTTTCATGCCTGGATCCCACTGGTTCTCTTCCTGTCAGGTAAATGAATCCTCCATTCAAACACATTGAGCGTGTACTCTGCCTGGCCAAAAAAGTCGCACACTTTCTTAGACCACCTTTTGCTTCGATTAGAACACGTTACCTCACATTTATTTCCATATCGAGTTGCATTCATTCCTCAGTAACTCAGTGACCATGGGATCAGGCCACTGTATAAAGGCTTCTCAGGCTCATCCCAAAGATTCTCAATAAGAGTACAGGTCTGGACTCTGTGGTGGACTCCTGACAAGGAGACATTTGCAGGTGGTGACTTGTTTTGGCCAAGAAGCATATTATCCTTACTTCATTTAAACTCAACACCTTCACGACATCTGCAGGGGGGAGGGCATTTATGATCCACAACGCAGAGTGGAGCCTGTGTCTGGAGGACTCAGCAGCCACAGGTGAAGTCCTGCTGAAGGAGTGTAACTTGGACTCCGAGCTTCAACAGTGGATGTGGATTGATGAGGGCCAGCTGATGTGCGTGGCATCACTGAGATGTTTGTCAGCCCAGCAGACAGAGGCGATCCATACCCAGTCCTGCCAGGGGCCAGAGGTGGATTCTGCAGGGTTGTTGTGGAACTGTGACAAGGACAAACTGATTAGCAGGAACACATTGATGTACCTGTCAGCAGAAGGCCAACACCTGATTCTGTCTCGTGTCAGTAAAAACTCAAAGTGGAGATCTCTGGATAAGGGAGACATCTGCCAGGAAAAAATCAGTAAGTAAAGAACTAAACAGGTTGCGTAAGTGTGCTATAATCTATCATCTATCATCATTGGTACAGGTACTACTAATATGTTGTATTGTGTATCAGTATGACAGAGGCTTAGGATGTTATGACGGTCATGTGGTCATGCAGCCCACTCACTTCCTGGTGAATCAGCTGTCATGTGTCACTTTGGTTCAAAACATAACCCAGACACTTATAACAAGTCAAGTTTGCAATTAGGAGCCAAAGAACCACATATGTCACTCAAAAGATTGTGGAGCCTAGAAACAGAGATAAAGGAGAGTAAACATGTTTCTTTACTCATCACATAAAACAATATGGCGTTAGCCTTTGATAGTGAAAACGGCTGAAACAGTTGTGTTTCCATGTGAGGGAACTGGTTTAGTTTGGTTTGGTTTGGAGCTCCTATGATCTTCTGTGAAATGTCTAGCTGCCACTTTCTCTGCAGGACTCAGGAGGACGTCTGATGAGCCAGACGAGTTTGAGGCTGCAGAGGAGCAGACAAGGGAGCTGGCAACCATGACACAGGAAGAGAGAGAGTATCTCCGCTGGTTCTATCGCACAGAGGACTGTAAGTGCTACTGCTGCCCCAAAAATACCTAATGCAAATCAGAATGAACAGAACAGTCTTATCATCTGATGTAAAGAGCACAGTCTAAAGGTTTAATGTCGTGTGGTGTAAAGCATTGCTGTGCTAATTACTGCTATTACTTCAAATATGAATTGTGTGGTTACAAGAGTGTTGTATTCCCCCTGTTGCAGCAACCACGTGGAACTTTGTGCTGCTGGGACTGTCCTTCGTCTGCCTTCTTGTTGGTTTTCTGCTTCTGGGAATGGGAGCCATGGCCAACAAGTATGACGGAAATCTTTTATTCAAATAGCAAAGCAGTTACAATAAGGGTACAGAGCAGCCTCTGACTGACATCGCCTTCTTTCCCCCAGGAGCAGAAAGAAGATAGCTAAGTACAAGGCAGCAGCATCTCTGGCACAGATACATGAAGACCAGGTGCTGAAAATCATGTCACCGCTCACAGCTGACAACTGCAGCAAACCACCGTCTTCACACTCACCTCACATGCAAGGAAACAGATTCCCTATGTGTGACAGAGACATGAGCGAGCTCAGAGCAGGGGACATTGTGGTCACATGGAAAGACGGCAACACCTCCTGCATGTACCCAGATCCTGCAGTGCGGGAGGAGAATGAAATGGAGAACAGGGAAGAGAAACAGGAGGTGGAACAAGGCAACGCTGCAGCAGCTGAGTTGGAGGTCAATGATGGAGTGAAGATGATAGAGTGAGGAGTACAGATTACAGAATTCTAATATTTTATACCGCTCTGATTACTGATACTGTAATGCATTCAATCTGTAAAACACAGCATTTCCTTACATGTACACAGTGTGACTATTCAATAAATCCTTCAAAACATTAGGTTCATTTATAAGCACAATATACAGTCATCATCCAAGGTACTGGAGTGGCAGGGTCAGCTCATTGGTGACATTCAAGATCAATGGATGGATCAAAAGGTCTGAATTCAACATAGAACAATGCCGCCTTAGCATCATTCATCCATTGTCTGAACCAGTTCTAATGTTCAGGGTCTTTGGGGATAGGCCAGGTACACCCAGGACAGGTGGCAGAGGGACCCACAGAAAGGGAGTTTGCATGTTTTTCTCATTTGGGGGAGCAGAAGATGTGGTCAGTGAAGCTTAACCCAATGAGGACTCCCAGATTTCCTGCAGGTTTTGTGGGGACAGTCACCAAACATCCTGTGTTGATGCTGATGCTGTATGGAAGGTGTCTCTGGGAAGACCAGTACTTCTGACTTGGAGAGATTGTCTAAATCAAAAACAGATGTCAGAGATACAGGAGCAGTCCCTCACGTTAAAACCCATCTAGATCTATCAGTAGTCAACGCAGGTCACCTTGTCTGAGGAAACTGCTCCCAGTTGCTTAGCTAATGCAGAGTGACACAAAGACAATCATCTACCCACTGACAGCATATTAGTTGCTGCCAGTCAGATGCTTTCTCAGCCATAGAATGATTGGTCGGATAAAACTGTGCTGGTTAAACACAATCTTCTCCTTGAGTGTCATTCATCTTCAGCCTTGTGCTCATATCATGATTTTTTTCTATTCCATTACAATTTAAGTTTGCAGGTCACCTGGAGGCTCTACTGGAGATGGTGTTACATTCTATATGTCCACAGAATCAACCAAATATTGTAAGTGTGATGAGACAGTGCAACACCTGGACAATCCTTCTTCCCAGTAAATAGAACTAGTTTTCCATTAATGGGGGGGTCAAAAGATCTTGAAACCTTTGAGCAGAGTGAGAGTGGGGGCCCTCCGTTTGCTCTGAGCTCTGGATGTCTTCACTGTCACCAGCTTGGCGGTGGCTGGGGCAGGCAGCTCCTTGTAACAGGGAGTTGTGAACGAGGGCACGTTGAGCAGTGCTTTGTCCTCCCTGATGTAGACGGCTGGTACCAGGCGACTGCACCCCCGACTATGCCTTGACCTCCTCACTGCCTCGTAGAAGACGTGCTGCACAGACAGGAAGTCCAGGCAGGCAGACACTTCAAAGAACAAACAGCCAAAATGAGACGCCAGGGCCTCGGCCTCGCACTGACTCACCTGTCTGAAAATAGAAACTCAACATTAGTTTACACCGTTTACACTTCCAGTATGTTTGGTACTAGACATTCACTTTTTACACCTTATATTGCATGTAAATGTATTCTATTATAATAAAAACTCTTTTTCAAAGAAAACAATAACCCATTAGAACTAATTTAAATAAGAATCAAAAAATAAAATGTCCCTTTAGTAAAAGTGTTCAGACTCGTTGCTTGGCACACAGCCTCCGTCAGGTAGGTGGAAATTACGAAACTGGATGGTCCCTCGAACATAGCTTCAGGCCTCTGCATAGCTGGGAGAAGCTGACAGAATCGTTTAATTTAAGCAGCAAAGGTATCTGAGACAGGGGATACAAGTTTGTGGTGTGGTCAGGTTACTGATGGAGGTGTGATCAGAAATCAGAGAAGTCTGAATGAAGTTCTGAAAGAAAACCTGTTCCACAGCACACAAGACCATGTGAAGAGACAAAAACATTTAACTACTGACACGAACTGTTCTGTAAGTATTAAATCAAAGACCAAAAACTGTTTGCCTTTTTACATATCAGTTTGGGCTTTTAAATTAATTTGCAACATTTCTCTTTCCTTCTTTCTATTAAAATATTGATGTAAAGGTGTCTGAACAGTGAATGTGCAGCTTCTAAACATCATGATGTTAACTTTGTCACAGAAACACTGGTAAAAAATGCAATTTCCATCATCTAAGCCTGGTCTCTTTCCTTAGGTAGAGACATTTCATTCTTCATCCACAGATGGGCAAATCAACAACGTTTGTAAGTCCATAAATAAGTGTCCTTTGTCCTTCAGGTGAAGGTACACAGCTGATGGATCTGGCTCTGAGGTGTTGCTCCTTCTGTGTTGAGCCATCTTCCTGTGTAGGGGATGTTTGGTTTCTCCAATGTACAGCTCAGAGCACAGCAGACAATACATTGCTCTTCTTCTGCTTTGGTATACAAAACATACAAATACTGGACAGAGAAGACATGTGGTTTGAGGAGTTAGGAAAGCTCTACATGTGCAGATCAACAACCCCTCACTCAACAAGGGTGGAGGTCTCAGGCACAACTTATCATCAACCTATCATGCTGCTCTTTTATCCATCCCATGGAAAATCAGGTCATGCTCACGCGTCCAGCAGGATGGTCACCCTTATCGACCCACTTAATAGTGCAGGAGGAGCTGCCAGGGGTGGAGCTGTTACATCCACCCACTGCCTTTGTTTCACTTAACGAGTCCATTCAAGTCAGGTGTGAGGTGAAACTAACCTGGAGGATACATTTGTGACCCTTCACCAACTTACCTCAGATTGAAAAAGTTCTGTGGATGCAGAACGAAACGTCTCTACATAAAAAAGACGTCCAGTTGCCATGACTCAACCTTCAGATAAAATTCATTGTGTTATGTCCTGCAGTCCTGTTGTGAAATACGAATCAACCCTACCAATGGATGATTGTCAGACGTCAGATTACACACGCCCTGCAGTGGCACTGAAAAAAGGTGGTGAGATGAACAACTGTCTAAAGTGGTCAAGACTAACAGGAGACATCTGAAGAAGCAACATCTCACACAGAGATACTGGCCTGTATCTGTCCATGTCCAACTTGTTGCCCAGCAGGATGATGGGAGTTTGAGGCCTGAACGTTTTGTTGTGCAGGGCTAGTGTCTGCAGGTAAAGCTGGCTGCCTTTGAAGCTCTCCATGCTGTCAATGCTGTAGACCACGAGGAAAGCGCTGGCCCATGATAGATAGCGCTCGCTGTTCACTGGCCCTTCCTTCAGTCACACACAAGTGTAAATTACAGCAGGTTAAGTGTGAGTTATTGGAGGCACTTTCTTGTCACATGAACAGTGTAGACCATGTGTTAACAGCTGTGTCATGAACACCAGTGTTCTTACTACACATCACTACTAAGCGTAAATGTGTTTTTAAAACAACAATGTGGTTCTCATTAACCAATAGAAAGTTCCTCTGTGGGCCCTTTAGGCTCAGTAAACATTTCTTCTTTTTCCAGCAGAGGTCAGGCCTCACCCAGAAATGGGTCAGACCTTGTTAAATCCACACATGTGTTAAAGCTACACACTGCCAAAAGAATACTCCACTAGAACTGAAGTATCTCACTTTTTACTTAAAGTACAGAATTTAATGCTGCAAGATGACACAGATATCTATTAGTTCACCAAATGTAAAAAGGTAAACAATTATAAAAATGTTTTCCATAATGATACATTATAATTTAATAGCTGAGCATATTTAGAATTAAGAATGAAAAGTCCAAGTAACTGATAAATAAACTAAATGTAGTGGAGTAACAGTTTTTTCTATATGCTGTATTTCTATATAGTTTGTATATCCTTTATATGCTATTGCTGTAATTTGGTTCTATGTATAAAAAACTGAACTGAATTGAAGTAGCAATACAATGTATATATATATGAATAAATACCATAAAGATGTACTTAAATACCACACTGGTGTAAATGTATCCATATTATAACTGCACTGCATGGAGTGAACCGTCTCTGATTTCTACCTGGTCACACGTGTCCATGACTCTCACTGTAACTGGCTGTTGGTCCACAACCTCTTCAGAAGAGTAGATGTCTTCTACAAGGCAGCACAAGCAAGACTATAATGTCGTTACAGTTTTTACAAATGCATCACAATATGTTCTACAGTGGTGAAACATCCTGAGAAACACATAACAAGAACAATCCTGCTCAAGTCATAGTACAGAAGAGTTTCCGGCTTCATGTAGTTAAATTATTAGGTGTGTCAGTGCTTCTTTTTGCAGTAAAATGCCTCCTGCAAACCTCTGATACTGACATTATGAGATCCTGAGTCATCACTACATCAATATTTTACTGTAGAAGCAACTTATTTCATACAGTAGTTTGCTTCTTTAGTCCACAGATTAACAGTATTTCTAGAATGTATTTTTACTGAAGAGAACTGGGGACTCACCTAGATAGGGATCATATTCACATATGAAGCGCTTTGTGAGGAATTTTACAGTCAACGCTGTAAAACAGAACAAATACAGAAAGTAAGAATTTTAGCTGACTATCTGACCCTGGGCTCTCAAGGGACGACAGAGGACCCTGAGAAAGCTGCCAGCAACACAAAGAGTAAGATTCAACATTAATCATCCCTTCATGGTGTCTGTTCTGAATAAAAAGCTCACAGAGAATAAGTGAATCTGACACACAAGCTCCACTAAGATTATACGTTTACATTGACAACTGAAAAAATAAAGCATTTAAGTCAACTGAGGAACAGGTGAAATTAAAGACAGAAGAAGACACATGGAACTACTGAAACTAGACACTATAAATAAACATGAATATGTTCTTCCCTGGATTCCACCTTTCACAGTGTGTTAGCCCTTTAGAGAGTTACTAAAAGTGTGAAAAATCTAAACTCAGACCTGATTTTCCGGAGCCCATGGCACCAAGGAGCACCAGGTTACACTCAGCGGGACTTTTGTCAGCAGAGTTACCTGCTTTCACCTTCCCAAACATCGATGACATGATTCTGTCTCCTGACAATCTGCTTCAGATTCTTTCTTCTGATAATCATCCACGCTCTTATTCCAGCAGAATAAAGTGCATAAAAACAAATCTCCATACAGAAGAAAACAGAACTTATACTTTCCTTTCAGGCAACTGTTGGAAAATGAAAAAAAATGTCCTCTACAGAGCCAGGAGGGTCGATAATGTTACAGTATATTCCAGATCCTGTTCAGTGGTCACTGTGTGATTCCACTGCTCCCGGGAGAGAGGAGAAAAACAGTCCTGCACGCAACTGATGCTCTGACCCTCTCCATTTTAGGAAATAGACTTCAAACCAAAGCCTGTAAGACCTGCAGTGAAACTTCCACTTAGCTGGAAATCTGGACATGTACACATACAGCTGGATGTTTGTCCTTTTCCACCCATTAAAGGTTACAGAAGCTGGGTATTGTATGTCAGCAAATAAATAATGTAGGCTGCAGTAAACTATAGTTAATGGCAGGAAGTAGTTTGAAGTCGTTTAGGGGCTCAGTTTATTGAATACTGTTAAATGCTGTTAGATGGTATCTTAAATTAGTATTTTAAGACCAGAATTGACATGGCTGCCTTAAGTGTTGTATTTGTAATCTTGAAATGTTTAAATAAAATACTTTGTAGTTTGTTTACGGTCCATGTAGAAATGTTATTATAGCCTGGTACTCTGCAAGGCTGAGTTCGTGTCCCAGCAGTGACTTGGCCTATAGCTACTGTCATCACCATCCACCTGCTGAATGCAAAGTAAGTTTTGTAATTTCTTTTTAAGCAATAAAAACAAGCTTTTAAAATGAGGCCATGCAGAGAATGGGAGTGTCCGCATCGCCTTATACAGCAACCACAGCAAAGCACAGGCACAGGGTGTATGTGCAGACCCACGCATACACAGGGAGAACAAGCTAACTCCACACCCTGGCGACCCAGGCTTTAAGCCCAGGTCCTTCTGTGAGGCGACAGTGCTAACTGCTACACCACCTTGTCACCCTGGTGCAGTCATACGCATCAGAATATGATAGCACAGTATCTCCTACACTGTATCTCCAACAGAAACAGCCCATTGTTTCATGACTCTTCTAGCTGCTCAAGGACGATTCTTCAGCTGTCACAAACAAAGAGTAATATGAATCAGCAGCACATTTACAGCTACCCCGCTATCATCAAGCTCTTCTTTCTGTACTGGCTCAGAGTCATCATTCATCATTCAATGTACTTGAACTGTGTCACACGTCCAACTGCTATGTATAGAGTCTGTTGTCAGAGCTGTGAAAACAAATAGTGAATCCCCACTCGGTTACTATGTGCTGTGAGACAGGAGCATGTCCATAGCCACTCTGTGTCTGGGTCTGGGTCTAACTTTAATCGAACCTTTCTCATAGCTGGACATGTGATGAAGCTTTGCAGCAGGGAGATGATGGAGTCCAGCAGCTGCAAGTCACCACACATCATGAGGGTTAACATTAAGGACAGTTCTTTCTTTGTGGATAAACGCTCTCTGGCTGAACATTGTGAGTATTTCAGAGCGCTGTTCGAGTCCGGAATGAGAGAGTGCACACAGGATGAGATCAAGCTGCAGTCTGTGGGGGTTCTGGGGTTTCTTGTCCTGCTGCGGATCCTAAACAGGGAGCAACCAGTGCTCAACGGTGACCAGATTGTAGAAGCAATTGAATGTACAGCTTTTCTCCAGGTGCCAGCTCTCACAAAGCACTTGATCAATATTATCAACTCTGAAAACTGTCTGCTCATGTACCACACAGCTGAAACGTACGGTGTGTGGGAGCTGTCCCACCAGTCAGCCTTATTCATCAGAGATATATACGCTGATCTAAGAGAGGAGCTGCACGCTTTACCCAACAACCTGGTTAACTACGTCCAGTCTCTTCTTCCGAGCACTTACATGGCAATGTGCAGCCACTCTCCGTCCACCGAGCCACTGCAGGACATCCAGAGAACTGTCTGCTACCTGGACGAAGAGCAAGGAGAGTGGAAGGTCCTGACGCATCTACCTGGGAGCGCCAGCACCACCATGGCAGGTGTGGCCGTCCTTGATAATAGACTTTACATCATTGGAGGGGTGCATGATTTGAGTAAGAAGGTAGTGGAGACTGGTTTCTGTTACGACCCCATATCTAACAAATGGTCAACGCTCTGCGGCCCCCAGCAGCTCCGATACAACCTCACTCTGACAGGACATGAGGGCTGCCTGTACGCTGTCGGAGGCGAACACAACATGAAGACCCTCTCAACTGTTGAGAGGTATAAAGTGTCTGATGGGAGTTGGAGTTTTGTCTCCCCTCTCCCCTCCCCAGTAGCCTCTGTGACTTTAGCTGTAGCCATGAGCAGGATGTTCATCTGTGTGTGGAAAGGAAAGGGGGCCACAGAGCTCCACGAGTACTTGTTTGAAGAGGACCAGTGGCTTCTGGTGACGACGCTCATCCGCCAACACAGTTACGGTCTCCACATGGTGGCCCACAGAGACAACCTCTATGTCATGCGAAATGGACCCTGTGACGACTTCTTATTATGTGTGATGGATTGCTATAACCTGACCTCAGGTCAATGGACAGCCATACCTGGTCACTATGGCAACAATAAAGGCTCTCTGTTGAGCGCTGTGGTCAGGGGAGACTCTGTGTTCACCCTCAGCAGACATGTGACCACAGAGTACACCATAGACGATTACAGGTGGAGAGTGAAGCAGCAGATGGACGGTTCTGGCAGGATCGGATCCATTTATACGTTTCTGATGAGGCTGCCCAAAGCCACTGTTCCCCTCATGGGAAACTGCTTGGAACTGAGTCAAAACCAGGACCTCAGGGACTGTCCTACATTATCCGCGCAATGCTCTGTTTACGTGTGAAAGATTTCCTTTAAAGGGTTAGGGTTACAAATGTGATCTGCATCCTACACAACATCTTGTGTTTGGGAGGTTGTGTTTTATTGTGTGTGTTTTTGTTACTAGCTGCTACCTAATATTTCATTACCCATTAAGAAAGATAATTTTCTGTAACAGAGGAGCTGGGGTCAAACATTTACCTTCTGAGACACAGTCATCCTACTTATCTTTATTGGAGGGTGATCAGATGATCCAGACAAACTACATTGTATACTAACATTAAATTACTAGAACATGTTGCGCTGAAACAAAGAGAGGAAGGAGTATTGACATGCCAGCCTGACATAGAGACGTTTCGTAGAGCGAAACGAAACGCCTACATAAAGAAAGAAGTCAGGGTGCCATGATTCAATCTTCTGATAACTTCACCTGGATGACTGAGAATCTCCATTGAAATCAGCAGTGGATGTTCCTGTGTGTCTCCCTACATGATTACGCTCTCCTGGCTAAATTTACCCCAACACAAGGATGTTTTAGACAAAAGGGTTTGAAATGGATTGCAGCTCATCGAGGTGCACAGCAGTGTAAAACAAAGGTACCCTTTTGTTACAATGAACAATAGTATAAATAAAGAAATATAATTATAAAAACCACTAAGTTGGCCACAAAAACAGGATTTTTTCTAATTATAATGGCTAACTGTAGATTAGATATGGTTTAGTTAGAAAAGTGTGTTGTTGTAAGTATAATGTTCTGCACTATATATATATATATATATATATATATATGTGTGTATGTCACAACATGAAGATGTTGTGTTGAACCAAAGCTTTTGGTCTGTGGGAATCAGTCCCTGACCCCACAACTGCTCCTGTTTCCACAGAACACTTTACATCGCTGCTTCCCAGGCAGATTCGTTCTAGGAAATGGGGTTAAATGAGGCCAGAGTGCTGGGATGAAAAAACAGAATCAAAATAGAAACCTGTACAAATCATCAGGCACGTACTGAACTAAATAAAAACGCAGCCTCGGTGGAATGTGCTTCAATAAGTCCGTCACAGTCCAGCTCATTTCACATCACACTCTCACAGAAGCAATATATCCACAGCAAAACAAAGTGGGAACAGAACAATCATGAGTAAGTGCATCATCATCATTATCATCATTTATTTCAACAATGCATTTGAGCTTTGTGAAGGCCCCCTGTCATAGTGTTCAGCTCCTTTTCCGTCTTCTGTCCGTCACACCACGCGCATCATCAGCTCCTCGAGTGCCCGCTCCCTGTGGTTCTCATGCACCAGCAGCACCTCTTTGATGGTGTTCTGCTGGAAGCCCATCTCATTAAACTGACTCAGCAGGTAAAGGAACTCCTCCGCCTGGGGAACAGGAAGAAAGGGCGACGACGTATGTTTTACGGTCTCTGAGAAGAATCATGAGACACTTTCAGCTCTCGCATGTGTTACCTTTGTTTCGCAGTTCTGAAACATCTCCAGAGCCTCTTCTACCTGAGCCATGTCGTAACCCAGCTGGCACAGGTGATCACATGCCACCAGGTAGTTCAGGATCTGCAGAGACACGCGCACACACATACACACACATTATCAACCTGCCGACATCCCAGTCCACTGTGAGACAAATAAGTTATGTTTGTGATGTATTCAGAGGAGACACGAGGAGATGGGAAAACACATAGTACAAAGCAGGCTGTGGAAACTTTCAGGATCTATTTTTACACTGTAGCTTACAGTGGCTTAGTTCACTGTACTTTCCCATCTCCAGCTGGCTCATTGTTAGATTTTTACTGCCACTTGTAAAGGGGTGAAGAACATATGCTCGTGTGTTTTGTGCGTTTTATATATTTATGATGGTATGTACTATATTGTATATATAGTGTACAGTAATACACTGAATGAGATAATAAGAGGCTCATTAATAGACAGACAGACGGACAGATACCTGATCTGGTGTCTGTTGGCCCGTCTTTTGCAGGGCAATGATGGCAGTATGGAGGGGGTAACCCTGGGCTGTGATGGCCCCTAACAACTCTCTCTCCTCCAGGCTCAGAGCTGACAGGAGCTCTGCTGATGAGTCCGAACCAGGCGAGGGGAGCGAGGTCCCAGGGGAGCTGCACTGTACAATCTGTCAGACACGATTAATGTGATTTGAATGTGTGAGATTCTTTGTGCAGCACCGACAGCAGGTTGCTGCAGGATAAGACTAAGAGGCAGCTTTGCTGAGAAAGACATCAGATCAGAGGACTCCCACTTGCTACTCCTGGTTTCCTTCTAATAATAACCTGGCTGCATTCAAGGAGCAGTCTTTACACTGTCTATTTTTAGTGTGCAGATCCCTAAAAACATTTCAGAAATGTGGCCTGAATAATAATGAGATGGTGGGGATGGATATCTCCTTTCAGCTAACATTCATGAAAAGGGTCTTTACCAAACTGAAGAAAAGAAGTCTGCCATTCTCTTACGTTGTGCAGTGAGGCCTGTGTGCTCCTCGCTTATGTGAGGAGATCTATAGCACGGCTCAGGAAGAGTTAATGCCCTGAGCTGTGCTCTTTAGTCACAGCCAGAGTAAAGCCAGACTGCAGAAAATTAGCAGTACAGGCCACGTGGTCGACACAGCAGGAGATTTTTTAAGCTTTGTGATGTTCTGGGTAACGCTAATAAAATATTCTGTGTCACACTGTGTAAGGCAATGTTTGTTTCTACACTTCAGCACATTGCATTTGAAATAATCAATATGACGTTAAAAGCATATCTTCATTTCTGTGTGTATGAGTTGAATGATAACCAGTGAACCCACAGAGAATTATCCCCCAGTTCTGCGGGTCACTGTCAGCTTCATGTCATCAGCTTTACAGTAAACGGATGTCTGGAAAATGCAGCAAACAATACTCAGTGATTTGTGGTGAGGAAAACAACATCAAATCTGCCTACTATCTGATCATCTCGTCTTGTTAACCTGCTGGACTGGAAAAAAGTCATGTTGTAATAAACTGTGTGGAAACACAGCACTTTGACCTCAGTCAATAAAAGTAGCAGAGTCCTCTAATGTGAGAGTGGAAACTTCACACAATGGGTGTGCACAGACTTGACTTGTGTCAGCTGCTGCTCATTTCTAAGCTGTGTTAAAGCATCCTGGACCTTGATACTGACACATCCTAACATATGTATCTCTCACCATATGTGTTGTGTTGTTGTTGGTGGTGACTGTGTTTGCTCTGGTCTCGGGAATTCTGTTGTTCCTGGTGTTGGAGCTTCTGCGTGAGGCTGGGCTCTGGTCTTGGGTGTCTGTAGTGGAATCACGTTGTGTGCACGTCTCCAGTGCAAACAGGGAACTCTGACGTAAGTTCTTCCTTCGCTGGTGTGGCAGGCTGCTGAGGCAGGCCGGAGGGTTCAGCAGGTCGGGGACGAAGGCTTTCTGCGCTTTCTTCTGGCTGTGCCAACGTGCAGCAGTGGGGGACTCTCCACACAAATGGCCTGTCAGTGGCACACATGTCTGGGCGGTCTGTGCTGCACTCTCTCCTTCATCCTCAGAGTCTGAGATGGTGAACTTAGTGCGCAGGACAGTGAGGTTGAGGCTGTGGGACCTCTGACGTGGGTTGGGCTCCCAGAAATCAGAGCTGTGACGACTGGCCAGGCGGCTCTGCTGAGGGCTGCTGAACATCATCCAGTATGGAGGGCAAGATGGCTGCAGTCCTGATGAAGAGGGGGAGAGCTGCGGCCTCTGCTGGCCTGTGCAGCCGCTCTGCAGACCCGTCAGGACCCAGTTCTCCACACTGAACTCGTACTGTCACATAGAGACACGTGTTAGTGATGGAATCATTTTTATATAACGAAACTGTTCAGACTGTTCAACCACATTCACCTCTGTCTCCTGGAGTACGCGGAGATAATCAGGGACATTGACTTTAACTTGTTGTTTGACCTCCTGGGAGATGACCTGTGGCACTTTCAGAGGGACGCCGTCCATCCTGCTCACACACACACACACACAAAATCTAATAATATAAAGATTTGTGTTACTGGAACGTTAACCTGTGATCACCACAGTGTCCTGATGATGTAAATATCTCTTTCAGAATGTGCTGGTCCCATAATGAATCATGGGTTCTGACTTAAAGGTAGAGAACAGCGGGAGATCTTCACGCAGTTCTGGGTAAAGCTGAATAGATGGGTCAGATATACTTTGCTGTCTGATCTTACTTTTTTAGCAGGGAGCAGATTAGTGATTACATCCCCGTGTTGGTAAGGCAGCGGGATGCCCACCTCATGTGGCAGATACTCTCTGCTCAGACACACTGTGTGTTTCCTCACAGCTGAGACTAGTAAATAAGTGACAGTTAATAAGTGAGAAGGCAGAAGCAGACGTGTGATGATGTCAGTCTGCTCAGCACCTGCTGTGCCGTGACAGTTGATCAGACACATATGTGTCAGAGAAACAACAAGACAGATGGTGTAGGAGATGATGCTTCATAAGCTCACTATGCGTCTCTGACGTGCAAAACTTAAAGTTAGCAGAGCAACAACACCAACTGTGTGCAGAAGATCTGTTCCTCATCTAGTTTAAAGTCCAAATTGCTAATGTGTGTTCCGCATGACAGACACCGTTTAATCTCTTATATGTTTCATTCTTAGTTTTATCACTGTTTGGTTTCTACTCATATACTGTGCTGGCACGAGTAACACGCGCACGACTGAAAAACACACAGTAACTCTGTAAGAATGCACAAATGATAATCTGATCTGTTCCGGTTGTTTGTACTGTAGTTTTGATAAAACTTTTTTTCACATTTATATGTTACGACGGAATAGTTCAACGTGTAAATTCAGCTTTAGTTCCAAACATTTGACATTTTGTAAATGTCAGTTTTAAGTCTTAATATACAGAAATGTATCAATCAATACTACTTGTGTGCTCTTGTAGAAAAATAAATCAATAAAATACAACTATGAAAAAACATTCCTGTTGACACCTAATTAAATCTCGGGTTGAATATTTTGGAGCAGAAACGAGAACCTACCTGAGTTTTTGTCGGCGCTGCACTCAGACTCTGTCTCCTCCTGGTGTGTGTCTGTGTTTGTGAGACAAGGTTCTCTCGGCGGCAGGTTAAATTAGGGAAGGAGCTTTGAGTAAGAACAACCTGGAGCACTAATCTACTGACCCACAATAACCTGCAGCAGACGATTTACTGTCACACACGTACAGCACAGGAGGAATCAACAGAGAGACATGTAAAAGCACCACATCAGCTAATGATCCTCACTAAACACTGAAGTTAAATAATGTGAATTACAGTACTAAAACCACTTGATTTTTAATAAATAAAATCACTGTTTAAATGACAGTTTGTTCAACAACACTAAGTGCCTGTCACCATCACTATCCTCAGCACATACCCTTTCCTCACACTCAGAATGTCCCTGCTCCTGTTCACAAACGCATATGAACAGGTGAGCACAGACCAAACTCAAACTGGTCTCCGACCAGCTCAAACTGCTCGATGTTCAAATAAGAACATGTGTTCTAGAAAGCAGCTTAAAAGGTGGTGATCGGTCAGTGTGTCCACAGCCTGCTGTGCTCACCTCCTGTATTTGACTGCAGCTTTTTCTATCAGACACAAAGTGAATTCAAGTACGAAAAACTGTCCATTCATTCG
>JAUMHF010000017.1:22928353-22962275 GCA_032359275.1 Microctenopoma steveboyesi | reverse complement strand
CACCTCCTGTATTTGACTGCAGCTTTTTCTATCAGACACAAAGTGAATTCAAGTACGAAAAACTGTCCATTCATTCGTTATAAAATCACTTTATTTGTGCAACTCTTGTATTTCTGTCCAATCAGAGATCATGAACAATCATAAAAATATTTTCCCCAAAATATGTCAGGACAGGTATTCAAATCTATCCTGTTCATTGTTTTAATTAAATGCACGTATATGTATGAAAGGTTTACGTTCTGTGGGAGAGAACTGTCATATCTCAATGTCCTCTCTTGAACGACAGCACATGCAGCAAGTCAGGCAGTGTCTCCGTCTGTGTCTGCGGCTTGCAGTGCAGAGGCCCAGTCTTGGTCTGAGGGAGGTTCTGGTAGGACCCAGTTCTGGGGAATTGGGGTAGCATCAGGATGATCTGCTGCAACCCCAAACACATCCCACTCTCTCCTGAAGAGAAACACATTAATAGTCCAAAGATGTTATTATCAGCTGCAAAACTAGTATTAGTACTAGTATCAACCCTTCACACTGTGACGGCATGTTACAGCAGCCTTCAGTCATGCTGCTGCGCTGTGACACGCGTCTGGTTTTCGTGCAAATGCTGCTCAAACTACACCTGATTTAAACAAACACATTTCACATGCTTTATGTACGACAGCATTTATTCACTAAATCAGTTAACAGGCTGACTGCAGTCAGCCACGGTGTTGTTCACAACATAACCAGCAGATGTCGCCAGAGTTAGAGAAACTTCACATAGTTGGTTTCAATGACTAAACAAAACTAAATCCACTTTTTGGACACATAACTGGTTTATGTACATCCAATAAGATAGAAGCACACTCACTCCTTTTTGTTTTACTTTTTCCTGTCCTTGAGTGGACAATTCAACATTTATTTATTTCCTTGCTCAGACATTACTGTAAATCAACTAACCTGATTTGTAATAAAGCGTGAAGAGAGTGCTGAGCTTGGGTGTAATATTCTCTGAACGGCAGCAGGATGGGATCAACAGGATTATCATCTGCAAAAAGAATAAGCGACATAAGCAACCCACAAATAACGCACACACATAAATACACACTGGTGTTAAATGTTACCTCCAAACAGCATGGTGTCCACTGCGCGTTTCCTCTGAAGCTGTTTCTCTCTCTCCTTCTTCGCTCGTTTCTCCTGCTCCCTCCTCCTCTCCTCCTCCTGCTCACCTTCCAGCATCACCATCAGAGCCTTCTCCTCCACAGAGTAAACCTCCACCCTTCTCTTCGTCACGCTCCTCAGCTGCTCTAGTTGATTGTTGAACGCCTCGTCACAGTGCTGCTCTGTGACGATGCCTGAAACGCGCACACGTTTGTTTGAGCGCGTCTGTCTCACACTATAGTCTCTGTCAAACAGGCACATTGGTATTAATCTCACCTTTCCTGGATGCTGCCTCTTTTCTCAGTCTCCGCAGCTTCTCCAGAGACCTCATGATGTCCTGCATCCTCCGGACGTCTGCCTGTTTCTTTCTCACCTCGCAGAGCACTGCGTCTGCAGCCAGCTTCAGCTCCTGTTGCTGGTACACAAAACACACACCCACACATTGACTCTCCCCTTTGGTGTGGTTCCCCTCACAATGATTACAGGATTCTGATCCAGTGAAATGAAAATACTTTCTTCTAACATAAATAACAAACACCCAGTTGGACACGCCACACAATCCAAATCTATTTACATGTGTGACACAATCACACAACATGCATGGATGGAAAGCATCAGTTCTCACCCTCTTCTTCTCCTCTACTTCGTGTATCTTCTTCATCCTCCATTTGTCTATACATGCTTCTTTCTCCAGGATGTCTTCCTGTCTCTGTTTTTCCTCCATCTGCAGCACCTTTCTGGCTCTCTGTCTCCGGGCCCTCCTCTTAGAAATGCGGGTCAGTTTGGCTTTTAGTTGTTTTAAACTCTCCCCGTCATCAAACAGTGTCAGTTTGTCCTGCAGCTCCCCCTTTATATTCAAAGCGGTCAAATAAGAGTCCGTCCACACGCAGTCCTTCTCCACGTTGTGTTTCAGAGCTTCACAGGACTCTTCCAGCGCTGAGACGAGTCGCGCTGCCCCGTACAGAGCATCTCTCAGGGCGTTGACACTGCTGTGGTCGGACCCCTGCTGCTGCTGCTGCTGCTGCTGCTGCTGCTGCTGCGTGCTGTGCGACGTTTCCACGCTGTTCTGTAAGAACCGCCGGAGCCACTCCGCATCCTGCCTCCTCTCAAGCGTCGCTTCATCCTCAGGCTGCGTCGTTGCTCCCGGTCTCCGCGCATCGTCCTGAACCACGGGAGAAGGAAGGAGCGGAGCTCCCCGCTCACAGAAATCCCCGTAGTAGTGGTGCCTAGTCTGACCCGAGTCTGAGGCCAAGTGGAAGTCACCCTGAGGAGGCTGGGAACCGGCTCTGAACGGAGGGGGAAATGGCCCCGTGCTGCCGTATGTGTTAACTGGAGCGGGGGGCATCATGTGTCCGGGCGGAGGGCAGCCGAACGGAGGCGGAGGCATGGAGAGGTCAAACCCGTACGGAGGGGCAAAGTGAGGACCTCCGAAACCCCCTGCTCCGGGAGGAGGGGAGGCGAAATTGAATCCGTATCCTTGGTGACCGTAATATGACTGTGAATGTGTCCATCCTGGACCAACGTGGTCTGACTGTGTTGGTCCTGGTGGAGGAGTCCACTGTGTCGATTCAAGAGCCGCACTGCTCGATGGCGGTCTATTAGCGGTGTACGGTGGCTCCACAAAACCGCCTGTATGTCCAGGAGGCCGCTGTTTTTCCGCCGGAGCCTGATAATATGTATTGTCCATGGCGGCTGCAAGAGGACACTGAATATGTGGGAAACCTTCAATAAAACACTCAACACACACGTCTACCTTCAGACGAAGCCATGTTTACGTGACGTCGAGCATTCTTCTTCACTGCTTTCGTCATCGTTTTAGCTATTTAAGAAGCGACACCGCCACAAACATGTAGTGGTTTTGTTCGGTACTGCAACAACAACTCTATAATGTAGTGTATAATAAGTTAAGGGGAGCTACATTTTTCTAACCTTGATTTTCATCATGGTAACAGACTATAATTTATTTTTTCTTTTGGTATTTTCAATGTCCTGTGTAAGTATAGAATCAATAAAGAAAACGACGAATTTAGCGCCCCCATTAGTTCCGGAGTGCAATTCCATATATGGTATGGGTCTGACCGAACGCCCCATTCCGTTTTCTGCAGCCAGGTATAGTTGGGCGGCGTTAGGAGCTTTGCGGAAGTGTGTGAAACAAGAGTCATATGACCGAACAGCAACCGCTGGAGAAATGGTATCGAGATATGGATAAAATCATTCGAACAAGGGTCTGAGATCTACAACCAACACGGCAACAGCATCGTTAAATCTTTTTTATATATAGGTATGGTACGCAATTACCAAATATTGTCAGGAACAGTTTAGCTAATGTGTCGGTTTTACCGATGGTTACTAGCTAAGCGTGAACACATTAGCTCAGTGTGGCGTCAGATGTTTGCTTTACTCTGTTAGTCCGTGACTGTGAAGGTTTGTAACTGCAAATAATGAAGCAGCAGTACTGAACACGAAATGTTGTCTCTTATTGTTTTGTTTGTGTCTTTCTGTCACCGTTTGACTGCTCATCTTCCCCGGACCATGTCTGACAGCTTGTCTCTCACTACTTGTGACGGACAGTCTCTGACTGCTTGTCTGTGTCTATGTCTGTCTTCAGATGGACGAGATAAAAGTGTCTCCTGACTATAACTGGTTCAGAAGCACAGTGTCCCTGAAGAGAGTAAGTACCTTATAACTTATAATGGTGGTGGTGGGCAAATCTAATAACACAAACACCATACCTACTGTACAATATCAAACTCTTACAGAAATGTATAAAGACAATAGTGGCCCCAGATTGACTGGTACAAAGTAGTGCTTAAAGAGGATTCACTATGCTGGTGCTGATAGCCAATCACAACATTGATGCGTCATCAGCTGGATGATGAGCATAGATATATCTTTTGACCTGAAACCCAAATGTTTTCAGTGTACAACAAACATGAATGAAGGACTTGTGCTTCCAGTACATTTACAAGGAACCATGTCCTATTTACCCCGCAAAAGTTACAGACAAACAGCATTAATCATAAGACAATAAATGAAAACTGTCTGCTGTTTGTTATCTGAAATAACTTGCACATCGGTGCACTTAAACCTAGATCACCTAATTTTCGTTATGCTTTCAGTTAGTTACATGGTTCATTTGGTTAATTATTAGCGTAGAGTTCTAATGATCGCAGGTGGATCTTTTTCTTAGTCAGATTGATGTATTTCTCCGTACCTTTATCTCAGGAGGTTTGAGTTCAGCTGGGTCATCATTGACTGACAGGACAGTGTCCCAGTGAGAATTTCACGTCTCTCCAGACATATTTAAAAGTCTTTATAAAAAAGACTTTATAAAAACAAGGTTGTTTGGACTGATGTGCTGTTCTGTCACGGGGGGAGACCTGATCAGGAATCACTGGATGACTAGTTTACTTTGAGTGTGCTCAGTTTGTGAGCTTCACAATAGTGACACACACGTTGTTGTTGTTTCACTGGTTGTTTGTGAATATTTACTCTCAACTGGAACAGAAGTTGACCCAGTTGCATGACTGAAGATGGATGATGTTTGTAAAAAGTGACTTAAATTTTCAATACTACACCAGATTCCTGCAGGTGTTTTCCTGTCAAATGGGAGTAGTAAAGGTTTTCCTGCTGGCTCCCTCAACCCCGTACACTGTAATAATATCTTATTTTGAATATGTTTTCATTTATGTTTTTATAGCCACGTGCAAAGCATTGAAACTGAGTCACAGCAGCTGCTCAGGCGTTTAAAAAAATTGGATTACATATGGCTGTATAAACCAGATCAAGTCAGAACAGAGGGGCTCGTGACTAAGCTGCTCAGTCACAGTACTCCCTACTCCTGAATGTGCCCTTTTACTGCTCACACTGTGTCACATTGTAGCAGGTGCAGACTGGTTGTTGGGTAGTTGGGGACTTTTCTTGCTGGGCAGAGAAAACTGTCGAGAAGCAGCCTTTGTTTTTATCTCTTCAAACCCATTAAACATTGCAGACACAAATAACATATCTGCGTAAAATAGAAATATTTGAGATTTCAAACTATTTCTGGTTTAAAAATGACAAGTCTTGAATTATTGTAGGCTGCTTTTAGTATTGTAGTTACAGTTGTCTGTAAGACTTGCTGTTTGCATTCACCTGTAAATCGGCTATGAATCAACCATCTGTCATCTATTTATATTCATTTAATATTCTACATTAGGAGGAACCAGTCACTGCCAGTGGTCACAGTGTGTCGGTAGATCAAATATATTCTGTGGTTTTAACCTTTTGTGAAGGGATTATTTCCTCTTTAGCCAGTCATCCATCACATGCTTCCACAGTGTGACACAGTGTGGACTGAGCTACTGGTTCGTCACAGGATGTGTTTGAACCTCGTCTGTTCTCTGAGAACAGGGGTTACAGAACTTATTGTTGTGTTACTTCACCCCTTTTACACATTCAACAGAGAGAGTTGCTTTACTAACTTTGTCTTGTGACGTATCATTTCCCATCATTTCCCCTGCACACTATCAGAGTTACCACACTGTCGCTTTGGAGAGTTTTTGCATAAGTACACACTCAGCAGTATGTGAGATGAGAGCTATAAACAGAAGTTAATAAACCTTTGTAAGCTTTGAGCTTTACCAGTAAAGCTTCTGAATTGTGAGTTCAGTGTGATTCTGAGTTGTTCACTCTACATGACAGACTGTGCTCACTGTATTGTTCCATATTTTTCTTTAGATTATCGTTGATGATGATGACAGTAAGGTGTGGACGTTGTATGATGCAGGTCCAAAAAACATTAGGTGTCCCATCATCTTCCTGCCTCCGGTCAGTGGGACAGCTGAGGTGTTCTTCCAGCAGGTGCTGGCTCTGACAGGCTGGGGCTACAGAGTCATCTCAGTGAGTTCAAGACTAAACATACTGTACTGAAGCTTTTTCCCCACCAGCCATGGTGGAGGATTTTGACATATATCTCATATCTGAAATGTAAGGTAAAAGTGAATCTGTTTAAATGTCATTTATACTAGTAATTGTTTCAGGACCTTTTAATTAGTTAAGAAAAGGCAGTTATACGATTTCTAGTTATGGGGACAGGAAGAAGCTGGGGACAAAGCTTCTTGGATGATGCACAGAAAGCCAGCAGAAGGAGGGATGATTCATCCTGCACAAAGCGCCTGAAAGAAGGGAGACGGAGAAGGAGTTTAGAAACAGACTAACCTGCTGAAATAATCCAAGCTAGAATGAGCAGATTCCGGTTGTATGCCTTTGCTAACCAGAAGCATGTAGGTAATACGTTTATGCACTTGTCTAAGCGGATGTTTGTCAGATCTAATCTAATCCCTGACAGGGGTTTCTGAGGTTTTGAGCACTAACAAGAATGGGACACAAACAAGGCCACAGTAAGTTAAATGGGATCAGACAGTATTTTATGTCATTAAGTGCTTCGTAGAAAGGTAGCGTCTGTCAGTGCCTTCTGTACATTTATACAGTTATCAATCAACACCTATAGGATGTTACTTAGGTGTCTCTGGTTGTACTGATTCACAGTTATCACACTGAGTGTGGCAGTTACACCAAGGGAGGAGGTTCGCGGTCCCATGTCGACGACACTCTGACAGCAGATAAATCTAAAAAGAGATGATCTAATCTCTTTTAGTAAAACCTCAAACTAGATGTTCATTGAATCTCTATACTTTGAAGTTTCTTTTAAATGTAGCACTTAGCTCATTGTTTGTCTTACAAACGTCTCACTCGCTCCTGTGAATAACTGAACAAATAAAAGATGTTAAAAGTTGTGATTTGTCCTTCTGTTCTTTCCCAGCTGCAGTATCCAGTGTACTGGGATCTGGCTGAGTTCTGTGACGGCTTCAGGAAGCTTCTGGATCACCTGCAGCTGGATAAAGTAAGGCTGTCGGACTCTGGTCATTAGGTTTAGTTATATCTGTCTATGGAGGTCCACACAGAGAATCATAACAATGGGCTTTTGATGATTCTGTCTCGTCATTAAAACCTTCAGGTCCATCTGTTCGGGGCATCTCTGGGTGGATTCTTGGCTCAAAAGTTTGCAGAGTACACACACAAATCTCCTCGAGTTCACTCACTGGTCCTGTGTAATGCATTCAGCGACACCTCCATCTTTAACCAGACGTGGACAGCTAACAGGTGGTGTCTAATCAGTCCATCACACGTGCTCCTTCTGCAAGTTTAGCTTCACCTATAACGCTTTTCTTCCACATTTCTCCTCAGTTTCTGGTTGATGCCAGCTTTCATGTTGAAAAAGATTGTTCTGGGGAATTTTGCTAAAGGACCCGTGGACCCTAAAATGGCAGATGCTATTGACTTCATGGTGGACAGGGTGAGTGGACATTAAAGAGCTTCATGTCGACTTTGACGTTTTCCCCCAAAATCCAATCAGCGCAGTCTTCAGTCTAAGTGGACATTTCCATGGCGTAAAAAGATTTAGAGCTAAAACAGCCTGATGGCTGAGCAGGAATTATATACTGACCAGCTGGTTAAAGATCATTCAACAGTGTTAGGTTAACAGGTTATCTTAGCTTATTTCAGCATAGCTTAGCATTAAGACTGCAAACAACAAGCCCTGCTCTGTCCATGTAAGATAAATCTCACCATGTCCACTCTAAACTTTAGTCATGCAACAGTATAAATAGTTACATTTGTTATTAACCTCTGTGTTTGTGTGTTGTAGCTGGAGAGCCTGAACCAAAGCGAGCTAGCATCAAGGCTCACGCTCAACTGTCAGAACTCTTATGTGGAGCCACATAAAATAAAAGACATTGCTGTCACCATTATAGATGTAAGTAGGATGAAGTACGGCTGTATGGATTTGCATCTATTTCTACTACCACTGCATGATTTATATGTCTTCTCTGTGAATTGTGTTCAGGTATTTGATCAGAGTGCTCTTTCACTGGAGGCCAAGGAGGAGATGTATAAACTGTATCCTAACGCCAGACGAGCTCATCTGAAAACAGGAGGAAACTTTCCGTACCTGTGCAGGAGTGCTGAAGTCAACCTCTACATACAGGTGCAGCATATGCTTTTTCACCGCTACTGTCAAATGGTTTGTGGGCAGATTAAGGGAATCTGAATCTGTCAAATTCGGGAATAGCCGATGCCACTTGAGCTCTAGAGACGGAGTCAGACCGACACTGTGCGAGATCTTTATTTTCATGGCCAGGCACGGATTAATGCACAATCTATACTCCGTAACATATTGGGGCCTGTCCTAACATTATTGCACCTGTTAGGTTTAAAAAGTTAGAGCCTTGTTTTTTACAGTTAATCCAGTCAATGTGTCCCTGTGTATGATCGAGTGGGTGAGTTTATGCCATGTAATATTATCAGCACGTTATGTACCCGTAACATTACATTTTTATGATTAAAACTGGGGCTGTTCCTGTTTCCTCTGCCTCCTAACAAAGTGGAGCCTAGGGGCCCACGACTACGTTAATCCCCCTCTGTTCATGGCAGTTTGAAGCATGGAGCAGCCTTCATCTCTCAGAAAAAGAACAGACTGAGTTCCAGAAGCTTCTTTAATCAGCAGTTTTCTTCTGTTAAGTTCACCCACTTTTTAGCCTTTACTTACAGGGAGGACACACTTCAGTCTTGTTAATGAGAATAGTACTGAATGAATATTTTCTTCAACACTTAGTAATTAAACACACCTTTATTACTGGTGAGAGAGCCACACTGTCAAAGACTGTTTACTCCAGATGCAATAAAATAGTACAGTGTATGTTTAAAGTGCTATTAACCTCTATTGTATTGAGATAATAGTGACATAGCAGAGAACAGAATGACAATATCACACTGGAGGGAAACATGAACTTTTTGATTTTACTTGTGGTAAAGTCAATATTGATTTCCACACAGATTCACCTGAGACAGTTCCACGGGACGAGATACTCGGCCATCAGTCCCGACATGATAAGCAGCGAGGAGCTGGAGGTCCGGGAGAGTCACCGATACACTGATGACGACCAATGAGGCGTTTGCTGGACAGCCGTCTCCTCCGCACTACACCAACAATTCAGTTCACAGAACCTTCTCCAGTTCTTCTCTGGAGCTCATCAACCAATCAGTCAACTGAGAACATTTGTATTTGACAGATGAAGCAATATTTTAATAATGACCTGTACATAAGTTACTCTGTCGCTTTGCAAACGTACACCTTGCCTTAATGTGGAATGAATCCCATCATTGCTGCACTCCGTCATTGTCTCTGTGTAAAATATGTCATGTGATTGACCAGATTGAAAAACACTGGTTGAACTGATTATGGAATGATGTGTATGTGAAAACGTGGAATTCAAAGAAGTCCTTTTTTCCATTTGTTTTGGAGCCTTTACAGTAAAGTTTTTGGATTTCGCACCACGTGCTGTCGCTTCAATTCATTCATTACTGAGAACGGCTTTTACAGTTTGTCTCTAAAGCAGGTTTACAGCCAGAGTATGAAGTGAAACCGTGAGTCAATGTTGACAGTTTTACAGCTTCAGTCTCCACTTCTTCACACTGCACCAATGTTTAGCAGCGAAGACTGGGGCTGTGTGTGTGTGAATCAGGTGATAACACATGCCGAGGGTTCAACAGGCACTTTTTAATCTGCAGAAGATTCATTATGTTCAGTTTCCATTGGAAGCTCTTAACACTAGCTCACTGGTGTCAGTCTAAATCATTTTCTATTTATAGAGCACTTCAACCTCGAGACACCCCCCAGAATAAAATACAATAAAGTTTAAAACCACCTGAGGCACCGCATGGGGAACAAACTAACTCGTGCTGAACAGAGTTTGCGTGAACATCAGTGCTCTGCTTCTCAACAAGCCACCGCCACCTAGAGGACAACATTTATTAGATCTGAAGCCAAAACCACCAAAATTCAATTCAAAGTGACGAGTGAATTTCCAACTAATGAATGATAATAAAAAAAAAAGAATAAAAACTTTACAGAGCCAAGAGAAATAAATAGGATAAAAGCAAACGTTTAGGTCCTTTCATCCATTCGTTGCTGTACTTTTAGAGGGTCAAAGTGCACATGTCACAACACATCACCCGCGTCATCGTCTCAGCACGACATCTCACAGGTGGATGTGAAGCAGCAATATTCATTTCATGACAAACACAAATCAGCTAAAATATAATCTACAGAAACACAGCGTGGACGTTAAGACGTGGGTTCAGAAAGTGTGTGTGTGTGTTTGTGGATTAGTAGAAAAAGGTGCCGAAATCGCCCATGCCATTGCGTCTAAACTGATTTCCCTCAATTGAGACAAAGACCGGGTGGTGGAGCAGGTCCTGGACGGGTCGGCTGCTGCAGGACGTCTCCTTGTTTCTGCTCAGCTGACGGCCAAACTGCCACTTCCTGCCCAAGGTGGAGGCTCCGTCAGTGCTGTTGTTGTCGTCCGTGGGCTCAGGCTGAGCGTCTGCTAAGCCGCTGGAGGTCGGGGTTGTTGTTGAAGTTTCCGAGACGGGGGGAGGATGTCCTCCCTGCTGTTTGTCTTCAGCAGCTGGTGCAGCAGCCTCTGTTCGGAAAAGAACCTCCATTAAAAACACTAAAATGTGCTTTGTTAGTCACAGAGGTGTATATGTTTGTGAACTGCATCTGTTATTTATTATAATTTATTGATTGTGGAAAAACTTATAATTGTACATTTTTATGTGGCAACATTGTGCGAGTGTCTTTTATAACTGGTGTCCTCCTCCTTCTGCAGGATTTTCAAGCATTTCTTGTAACCTGTCCTACTACTTAGTTACATTTCAAGTCTTCTCTCTGACTCATATCAGGATTCAGTTTCACAGATAAGATAAGTTTCATGTGCTAAAATAATGCAGTGTTATGTTAATTGAGTTAAATTAACATTTCACAAAGACAAAGAGTTCTGTTTTATCTCATCCAGTCAGCAACGTTGTTACACTTGACTTGTTACTGTACGCAAGATAAAACCTGAGCAAAAAGACAATAAAATGGCTAAAAATACCCGTTAACCTGTCGGTGTCAAACATTTTAACAGCAGCTCCCTGGTGCCTGCAAATTCTATAACATCTCCCAGACATCAGATATTTCCTCGCTCCTTGCCGTTAGCAGACTTAAAGCACACTACTTCTTCACAACAGCAGCAGTAATGAGGCATTCAGTGAGGTACAGATTGTAGGTCATTTGTGTTTCACAAACGGTTAAATGAAACAAGGAAATGATTAAAAGTGCTGGTTCACTGCTCACTGATTTCATCCGATATAAAAGGAAGAAAAACATCAATTGGGTCTAAAAAAAAAACTGAGGATCATCTCCATTTTAAAAAACACGATAGACTCATATTTTAAACAAAAGACAGATTGAATGTAAAAAGTATTTCAAAGGCTTACATACTATTTTTTTTTTCATTTGTCATGAAAAGGCTTTACAATCTTTGCTCATTTCTTTGCTGTTGGCCTGTGATTACCTTCATAGTCCAGAGGAACCCTGGTGTTGGGCTTCACTAGAATCACTCCATAGCCTTCATTGTTGTGGATCACATTGTTCTCCATGGTGATGGACGGCATCGCAACATTCAGCTCATCAATAAAGTCCTACAAAGACACGCACACAGTCAGAAATTAGAACCACTTCATCTGTTCGTGCACTTTCCAAACATTTGTATTCATTCTAAGAGTCCTCTCAACTCACCTTGATGAGGATCCCGTCCTTACAATGATGGATGCCGTTACTAACCAGACAGCAAACACTGCCGGGGTAGATCTCCACTCCGGCCCCCTGCACACAAAAACACCGGAGCATGACTCCCACACACAACAAACCACATCCAACACATGCAGCCGGAGAAGCTAATCCGACTTTTTCAAAGTTAGAACCAAACAAACTGAAAGTAGTGCATCACATTTGCGCAGCAATTACCTTGGATCCATACAGGTCACACATGTCCATGTTAAGACGGGCAGACTTTCGGACGATGACTCCAGTCGTCTGGCACTGCAGCACACAATTCTTCATGTTCACAGTCCCCTGGCGGACACCTGACAGTCAGGGACAAGAAAGCGTTGACACGTGAACATGTATGACACTGAACAGGTCTGGATCACCTGGATAGATTTCTGGTTTACGGAGTAAAATTCATCCCACACATCACTAACGTCACTTGTTTACTTTCATCTGTACTCACACAGGATGCCTTCGATGGCATCGTGCTGAATAAACTTGATGTTGGACAGTTGGACATCGGCTCCTGTGCTCTCCACAAATGAGTCGCCTTTGTTTTTCTTCTCAATAACCACATCATCAGGAAACCCAAAGCCTGGTGTGTACACACACACATACACCAAGAACTGTGTCAGGAAGCAGCAGCCTGAGAGTGGGAGTCTAACATGTTTAATTAGAGTGCATGTTTAAACCAGGAGGATTGTGTTCATTTAACTCCTCCTCCCACACAGGGCTGACGGCTTGTTAAGGTAATTATCGAAACAGAACAACCACTGAATTCTAACAAAAAGTTTGCATAGACTCCATAGCGCAGTTCAGCAGATGCTAAAGGAGGCTAAATCATTGTCAAATTCACACAGTATACATTTATACTTTACAAAAATAGACCAAACTGTTTTACCTTCTATGGTGATGGAGTCCGGTATAAAGATGGAGCTGGTGACACTGTAGACCCCCGGGAGAACAATGACCACGTCGCCCTGGTGGCATGACTCCACAGCTGAAACTGGCTCTCTGTGGAACTAAACACATGACATGGCTCAGGACGAACCAAACTCATTCACCTCAGATGTCCCAGTGAGGCTGTAAAAACTGGTAACGATTGTTATAATGTGAACATTTTCATTCAGTTCTATTCGTTTGTCTGAGTAAATCCAGAGGCTTGGCTTTTGGTTTTGCAGTCTACTGGAAATAGTTCAAAGGTTTGTTGTGTTTACAACCGACAACTTTATTCACCTAAATCTTCTGCAGCAGATCTGATAAGGTGATGGTCAGAGCCACTCGAACATGACAAGCTGTCACCTGGACGTTTTGGTTAATGGAGAGAACTTAAATGAGGATGCATTTGACCGTGTCATCTCTGGACCTACTGTGAAAACTGTTAAAGTCCAATGCGGCTGGACTGACCTGGATCTCGGTTTCTCCAGAAGAGCACAGAGGCAGCAGTTTGGAACCGAGCAGGGACTGGAGCTGGATGGTGCTGCAGGAGGTTGTGACCACGTGGACCACCTTTACACCTGATTCTCTGGGTCCGCGGCACTCTACGCTCTGCTGACTGGAGTTACCTTTGTAGCCCAACACATATCTGGACAGTAGGTGAGGGAGAGAGACAGTGAGGGAGTTGGTGAAAACAGTACAGGGTCAGCTCAAAAAAGGTTAGAGGGCTTTCTCAAGTCGACTTGAGAAAGCCCTCTGGATAGAAGGGCGAAACGTCGTCAAGAAACCTAAGTCCAGTTGCTATTGAATAACCTTTTTTGAGATAACCATGACCTGGATGACTGAGAACCTTCACAGATAAGTACAGGGTCAGGCGATGAAGGTTAAAGGACATGCACACGCACACACGCCTCCTACCTCAACAGAGGATTCTCAATGATGTGCAGTTTACGTTTGAAGGTCTCCAGCTGGTCATGGAGCTTCATGCCCTCCACCATGGACACATTGTCCAGCTCAGAGTCTGAGTCACTGCTGAGGCCATTGCGCAGCACAGAGAACTCCTGGAAGCACTGGGAGCAGTTCTGTAGCAAAGACTGATACTCTGCCACCAGGCCTGCTGGGACTCTGTCCTCCAGTATGTCATAGTAGCTGAGAAACACAAGATTTATTTATAAATAAATCTTCACTTACTTATAAAGACAAGTTCAACACAGAAACAGAGTGTTCTCACAGCCTGAGACGAGGCTCCACACAGCGAACAAAGTAGTCAAAGTCATCATCTTCATCTTCCTCATCCCACTCTCTCCAGATGTGCTTATAAAAAAACCTGCAGATAGAAAAGAAGAGAACATAATGGCACAAGTGGACAGTAAACTCAACCAGATGGTATCAGTTCAGAGTCCCACCTGAGGTGCTCCAGAGCAAGGGCGGTCTGATCGAAGTCTCCAGAGTCCTCGTAGACCACCTGCAGCTCCTCCAGTGGGATTTTATGTCGAGTGGCCTCCAGCAGAGATTTCATGGCCTCTTCAGTGAGTTCATAGCCTCTGGTGTCACACTGCAGAGGCAGCAGCAGACTCACGCAAGCCTTCAGATCCTTATAGTCCACATCCTGCACCTGAATTTAGCAACAGTTCTTCATCGTGTGGCTGATTTGGAATGTGGGTGTTTGTGAACAGCCATATAAAGCCGTGTTCAATTTATCACACACCAACAATTTAAATATCATAGATTTGCATTTGAGATCATCTCACCTCCAAAAGAACGTCAAAGACACGGGTAGACCACACAGCGAGCCAATCACACGGCTCCACCACCTTCTCCAGGTAGTCTGCTATGAAGGACTTCACCTCTGAGGGCTTACAGTCTCCTATACACAAATGTATAACATAACACAAACTCAAATCCCAATTCTGAAGGTTCTCACTTGGTTTTATTGGTACTTTAGATTTGAGTCAGACTGTGACTGAGCATGTCCTCTGTTACCGAGCATGTAGTCCTGGTACGCCTTGAATCTCTCGTAGAACAGCAGGTGGTTGGTCTGAAAGGTATCAGGAAGACTTGAAGTCACTCCTGCATGACGCTCAAATCTCTGTAGCCGAGTGCCCGGCTTTTCACTGTTGAAGTGGTCCGTGCCGCTGTCCTCGCCGTGACTCTCGTCTTCATCCCCCTCATCCTCGCCATTCTGGAACAGATCTGCGCGGAGGGAAAAATGCTAATAAAGAAAATATGCTTTTTCAAACAACGTGCTGGAGATTTATGATCATTCGATTTCTGAGCCAGAAGAACAGCACTTTACCCAGATGTTATTAAACCTGCCAAAAAGGTCCTATAAACAAGCATTTCCTAAATATCATGCCGAGTTCCTGTGGTTGTACTATAGAAAGGAAACATCCCAAATGAAGCTGGTAACTCTGGTGAATGCACTTTAGAGGCGTTTCTTCACTTAAAAAGTACAATTGTACCAACAACAATTATAAAACACACAAGCATCTATTCCAATATTTCCAGTGACGGAAAAAATAGCGTGTGTTGCTTAACGATGTGTCAGTTAATGCTTTAATAACTACATTCTGAGATAACATTAATCTGCATGAAAATTTGTAAATAAGATTTCTCAAGACAGCAAAGTGGAAACATTATTGGTCACAAACATGTAGTTTGCACTGGTCCATCTTGGGAGCTTAAACAGGATTCTAAAAGCATCATTGTATGCAACCTGAAGCCGTTTCATTTTAGCTTTGCTGAAGCTACACCACAATTGTGCAGTATACAGTGGGGTGCAGCTTTAAAGAGAGCTATTTTTACATTATTTGTGCACATGTGAAATCTACGCACCAACATATTTGCTTGGGCATATAATTTACAACACTGCCTTATAATGTCATTGACAACAGTCCTTATAGCATTGTACTTGATGTCATGCTGTACACCATAGCTGGAGCAAATTATCAGCTACTGCTGTAACCCAGCACTATAAGGAGATTAAACCACTAAATCATCGGCATACATTAGATGATTGATGCAGCGCTCACCCACCATACATCCTGTTTTAGTCTCATTTAAAAATTTGGAAAGATCATCCATGTACAGATTAAATAAAACTGGTGATAAAATTCCTCCTTGGCAAACACCATTTGACACTGAAAAGGGTGCAGATCCACTCTTGTTCCACCTGACTCGTATACTTTGATGCATGTACCAGAAATGCAGAATCCTGGTTAAATATAAAGGCACTTTTCGTTCGCGTAGTTTAGTAAATAATTTGCCATTATTGATTCTGTAAAATGCTTTTAATGCATCTAGAAAGCACATAAATATGGTAGAGTTCTGAGACCTGCATTTGTTTAGAACTTCTTTTAGTGCATAGATATACATGTCAGTGCCGTGTTCACGTTTAAATCCAAACTGGTTGTGAGTAGTATTTATATAATCTGAATTCAGGACAATTTGCTCCAACACCTTTGATAATCTGCTAGCCACTGCAATATGTCGAAAGTTATCTATACTAGATATTTTCGCAGTTTTATCTTTGACCACTGGCTGCAAACATACAGGCATCATTAAATAAGGCAGTATACCATGGATTAGTAGGCCAGTAAAACACATAGCACTTAGAACGGAGACTCTAGCACTCGAGTATTTCAGATGTTGTTAACCCCGTGAAGCATACCCTGGATTATGGCGGGGCCCTGATGTCCATCTGTAGAGACGCTGTCATTGTTGTTGCTGATGTCGTCGTGGTCGTCGTCTTCCATGTTTAGTTCAACGTTAACGAACGACTCCACTTCCAACACCAACACGTTCGACATCCCGTCCGCAGGTTCCACCCTTTCAACGGGCGCCATTCTTCGTGAATACTGCTCCATTAACTATTTAAAATAATAACCTAAGTCTCTACACATATGAAATAAAAGCAAGACGCGACACAATATTTCGGCAGCAAACACCCAAGTTCCTTTCAAACTATTCCCGGTCTGTTAAGCCGCAGCCAATAACAACTGCACAGACCAAGGATGTCCCGCCCAGATTTGTCTAAGCCAATAATAAACGGGGTGTTGAGCATGCCCAGCACGTCTTCAGGCTTCGACTGAGGAGGGCTTACTGGACTCTAGTGATGGCCAGATGAAGCCTTGTGAGGCTTTGCAGCCTCGCAGGTTCAAAATGGTTCATTTCTCGAGGCCTCATTTCTGGCTTCATGTGCTCACAAACCCCCTGCTGGTCAAAGACAGTAAGGCAGGCAGATGTGTTCCTGTTCTTCGAACTTGTCTTGCCATATTTTGGCATGGGAATAAAAAGTGCCAGGGAACTAAGTATTGTCTTTGTGTATCAAGCTATCGTGAGATTAGTTTTGCGTGTAGTTTCTAAACTGAATAAATCCACTTAATATTTATGTGTGTCTTTGAGACTGACACCATAGTTGGAGAAAAAAAAGAGCGACGTCCTGTCTTTTCTTGACAGATAAGAACATGGTAAAATGTTGAGAGTGTTGGAAAGAGATGTGTAGTTAAGGTCTCCTGTGTTTTTTATTAAAGCAGTTACATGCTGGGTGTGTAGTTTTGAGGTGACAGAGTGAACGACGTCACATGCTACCTCTGAAGCAAGTGATGGCAGGATGTATTGTATTGTATACAATACATCTCCTTCTTTCCCCTACGAGCTTTTTCATCCCCACACACCCTCTCGGGCTCTCAGGTCATCTGACCAGATACTCCTGGTTGTCTTGAGGTCAAGACTGAAGCTAAAAGGTGATGGAGCCTTTGCAGTAGCTGCCCCTAAACTATGGAACAGCTCAGTACTAAGAATGCACCAACTGTGGCAACGTTTAAGTCTTGTCTCAAAACCTATTTATTCTCAATGGCTTTTCAACCAGCATGAGATTTTGTTGTTGTTTCTGATGTGTATTATATATATGTGTATATGCATATACTGTAAAGGTGTACATTTTCTATCATTGTACAGGAATTTGGTGTTGTTTTTTAAATGTGCTTATGAATAACTAGAATTGACTTACTATAAATGCTGTGACCAGTGCTTTTTGTCTCGGACAAATATTATATTTGTTACAAACCATTAAGACTTTATGCTGCAACAAATGTTGTTGTAAATTTTAATTGGTGTATTTTTCTGAAGCAAACATACATTATTAAAAAAATGCATCTAAATACACACTTAAATCTTCAAAGTACCAAAACATCTTTACAGATAGAGTCACATTAGCATAATCTTTTGGTTTAACAGAGATGTTAATAATTGGGCTGTAATAATGCTATTCTCACTCCAGGTCTGGTAAAATCCACTAAGTGATTAGTTTTAATGGATAAGTCACCCTCACAGGTTTTAATTTGAAAACGTTTTTTCTACCACCTTGTTTGTCTGAAATATCTTTTTCTACCACATGTCCACCTAATTTTTTTTTCTACCACCTGACCCCTAGGGGACTCCGTGATACTATGGGGCTCCGTAGTACATACAGACAAGACAGAAATACTATAGCGTTTTTACCTCTGTAACCGCAGCTTGTTACCACCAGGAGGCAGCAGTCGTCAGTGGAGCACCAGCAGCAGCAGGTGAAGAAGAACGTTTTCCGCTGGTGAGGCGCTAGCTAGCTTCTGTTGTGGCGCCAGTATTCAGTTGTGAGGTAAGCGCAAGAAGTAAATCATCTAAAAATTATAGTATATTAATAACAACATTAATTTACTACACGCCTGGTGAAAGTAAAAGGTGGTATGTCTGGCATGAGCTGTGGGTTTACGTAATTCACGCTACTGAGAAACAAACGTTTGCATTAGCAGGCTAGTAAATATTAAAGTGTCACGTTCAGTTAAAGCGGTTTAAATTTAAGCACCACTAATGAAAGGCGTGTGCATTTATGTTGTTTGGGATATTCTACTGATAATATAACTTACATAACTTATTTGCAGTATATGTATGTTGTGTGGATTAAACTCTACTAGCTAGCATCACACGCATGGGAGAAACTAGCATCCGGAATATCAAATGATTATGCCCCATAAAGTCCCTAAGAATCACGTCTTCTCTCGTTTCACATCTGTCTGCAGCCTACCTTAGTTTGGTGTGTTATTTTACATCAGGTTGTGTATTAGAAAAATCTACAGTATAGCATATTGACAAGCCAACACACTGCATAAGTGGAGAGAGGAAAGCGCTATACACAGTCTTTGGGTCAGTTGGACGTACCCTCTCCACCCTGGAACAAATCTCCACCTGCCGCGAAAAAGTCAGACATTTCACATCCCAGTTATTTCTTTACATCAATTACTTATCTGTTACAGTGGATACACTGTTAGTATTAAAATACTAATTGTATATAGAGAAAATATGGTTTTTATAATAAATATTTACATCAAAATACAGAGGCCTATAATTAGAATTGTCTTCCACCAACACAAAGTGGTTGCACCAGGAAGTTTGTGAAGTTATAAGAATAACTGATCATTATAAAACCATTTTGCAATGATGTAACAAAAGGTAAAATCAGCTGCAGACACAGAAATATGTGTATTTCATAAATGCCTTTGAGACCTTCTAAAGTCTTATGTATTAAAAATGATAAATGATCATTTAAACAAAGTTATTTACTTTTGGATGTAAGCTGTACACATAGCTGAAGCAAACAATGGAAAGATTTCAGGAGTGGATGACCGTTTAGCTTCTCTTCTCACAGGCTTCCACACCCTCTGCTGACTACTTTTTCACATCTTCTCTCTAACTGTTAAGTCAGTGTACAGGTCCTTCTCAAAGAATTAGCATATTGTGATAAAGTTCATTATTTTCTGTAATGTACTGATAAACATTAGACTATCATATATTTTAGATTCATTACGCACAACTGAAGTAGTTCAGGACCTTTCATTGTTTTAACATCGATGATTGTGGCATACAGCTCATAAAAACCCAAAATTCCTATCTCAAAAAATTTGTTGGTAACTCTCAGATTGAGCAGCAGCTGAGTGTGGCAGCTTAAAGAACATGGACAACATGGACGCTAGAGCAGCAATAGGAACGTGGTACGAACACACTAACTTTATTTAGAAGGTTTAGTCTTTCACCACTAAATTATCCACTAAAACAACATCACCATATAACATATCAAGAGTGATATGTAAACTCTTAACTCTATATGCAAAACCTATCCACCGGAATCATTGCTGACATGTGTTGAGTGATAACTGTGGTCAGGAACATGTCTGCCTCAGGGGCGGTCGAATAATAACAGTGTCTGCACTGTAATTTGAACTGTCAGACAGGTCAAGGTCTCTTGTCACTAGCCAATGGTAATTTCAGAACTTAGATTAATGACAGGCCGAAATGAGGCTCGCATTAGCATGGATCATAGATGTACTCTAAAAGATGATATGACCCCACCTCACAGAAACATTGGTGTTTACACTGCAGTGATGCAGTTTTGACCTCTTCTTGTCTCATTGTGTAGTTAAGCTGCTGAGATCTGTGTAACGATGTGTGACCACAGTGATGAGGACGAGCTGTCAGCCAGTGATGCCTCTGATCCTGAAGAGCAGCCTAGCCAAGCTCCCTATGACCCAGAGCTGGACCATGATGACAATGACGACAACGTTGTGGAGGCTTTGGACTCTGCTTCAGCTGCTCAGGTGCCATTCAGCCTTAAAGGAGGGAACTTGGCATTTTCTGACCGCAGCCATAGCATCTTTGACTGCCTGGATACCCAGCTGAGCTCTTCATCTCTGAAGCAGGATAACATTACACACGGGGAGTTTGTGCAACCTCGGCCTCCAAACCCCAGCAGGAAGACAGGTCAGCCTCCCCCCACTAGCCCCACGCCACCAAAGAAAAGGGGAGTCCCAGACTACTTGGTGCATCCTGAGCGCTGGACCCACTACAGTCTAGAGGACGTGCCTGAGACCAGCGATCAGGACAATCGCAGGGCTGCTCACCAGTTCCTGTCCAGTCTGCAGCAGGACAAACAGAGTGATTCACCCTGTCACGTCCAGCAGAGGATGGTCTTCTCCAGACCAAAGCGACCACTGAAGGAACAAACGGGGGATCGGACCTCAGCTGTCAAAGAACACGAGAGGGGGATGCACCTCAGTCATTTGGAGGCGGATAAGGAGGAGGAGGAGGGTAGTGAACAACAGAAGGAGAGGGGAAAAAGAACAGATCAGAGTGAAGATGGGACAGAAAAAAGAGAGAGACAGGAGGAAGAAGATACAAGAAGAATGGCAGAAAGACCAGAGGAGGAGAAACCAAAACAAATGCTGAAAGAAAAGAATGAGCAGATAAAAAAGGAAGAGGTTGACTGTGGCTTTGCCTCCTTTAGGAAGACAAAGAGTAAAAACTACAGGAAGAGCTCAGAGCAAGGGGACAACTGATCAGACCAGAACATAACTCATCACAGCTCCAAATAACACAAACAGCTGAGTTCATGTAAGTTTAAACAGCAACTGTTCTCAGATCACCAAGCTGCAGCTTAACCTGTACCTTACCACACCACTGATCACTATCAGTGTGTGCTCCTGACATGATGTCATAGAGCCTCTACACCTGTACAGTACATCTCTGCAGCCAAAGGAGAGGTTGCATGTCTGAAATTGGTTAGTGGTTAACATACACATCAGGATAATCACAGTAGGTGAACTGTTTCTAATGTTATCTAATCATTCACTACAGAAGTTCAGCAGGCTCAATATTTCATATCTTACAAAGGTTAACAAAGGTATCTTAAAGGAGGCAGAGCTGAGGAGATAGTTGGTTGAGTCCAAATCAGCCTGAAAGACATAAAAATGAAGAGTAAATGAGAAAATAGATTTTGTGTCAATTTTTGAAACTTCCAAACGTGTATGTATACATTCAGCCGGCTCAAAACTGCTGAGATGAGGTTTAAATTTGATTTGTACATATGATCTTAGTCTTAAATAGAAGTGTTGCTTTGTACTGTGTCACCAGACTTCATGTTTACAATTATTCCAAGTTGTTTATTTTGAAAAGATAAAAAAAAGCAAGGTTTTACTGAAAACGAGAACAATGTAAAATATTTCCAACAATAAAAGCATTGTGTGATAAGTTGAGTGGTAAAATAAACTGTATTATATGTTCTGAAACATCCCTTTTTGTTTTTATTTAACAACAAAGGCTTCCTGTTGTGAGGAATTGTGGAAAGATTCAAGCCATCAGACTAAAGTGGAGAACAACCACCAAGCCATCACCTGTACCTGTGTTAAATGTTACAGTTTATAGAAGAACTATTGGATTGACTTGCAGTAGATGGTCAAGACGTACCTGCTGTTTGAGTCTGAGCGCTAGCTGGTCAAGAATCCCACCTTGTCTTAGGAAATTTAAAACAGGTCTGCTGTATTCTGCATGTGTGGTTAATTGTTTCACAGGCAGTGGTTTGCATATGACGGTATAAGCATTCAGCAGGATCTGAATGCTCACACTGTTCGGTTGTTACGCTCTCTCCCTCTGAAGCTCGACAGTTTTGCATGTGGGTCTGATAAGACGATTAAGCCACTGACCCTGTAAAAACAGTTTTGTCAGGCATTTGACCGTTTGCTGCTGTTATGATCATATTTACATATCCATAAGAAAAGTACTTTGTCTTAAAAAAGAAAGGTGTTGTTTTCTAGGAACAAATGTTTGTATATGAGTAAACAATGCTTGAGGTGTGTTCAGGTATTTGTTCCAAGAAAGCAGACTGCCGAGTAAGAACTGGAGCACGCCTTGTCAGCACTGTGAACTAATGTTCTTACAGAAGACCACCAAATGAATCCGTCATGGAGCAGAACCTGCTGCTCTCCTTATACATGCGCTGAGATTGTTGTGTGAGACATTCAGTGCTGAATGAACATGGTAGGTAATCTAGGCAGCACAGCAGTGACTTTTGTTTAGTTCTATTTTATGTTATTTGTTTTATTCAGTATTAACTTTATGTTTATCTTATTTGTTTTATACTGATGTAACATTCAGAAGTACATATAAGTATTCTAATCCAGCACCAGTGTATATTACAACGTCCGGATATATTTATACCTTTTGTGCCAGTGTTATTGATGTTTGTAGTAAACCTTTACATGTAGTCCTGCGTGATAGTGTTGTTAGTAACTGAATAATAACTTGGACAATCTGAAAGTTCTTACCAGAATATCTTCCTTTATGCACATTGAGCTGTATTTACAGTCGAGCCCATAATTAATCAAATTTTGACTTGGTTACTTTTATATAACCAGCAAGTTCTTTTTTGACAGGAAATTACATATATGTCTCCCAAAAGATAATACGACTATACACAAGAGGCATTATTGAGGAAAATAAAAATTCTCAGCTCTTATTTAAATTTAAACTAAAAGTGTAATGCCCAAAGTCTATATATGAGAAAGATCAATAATCGAAATGTGTGTCTTGTGTTTCAACGGACTGGTTAAGGCAGAGGGCTGGGAAGCAGGGATCCTGAGATGGATTCCGATTCGATGTGTCCCATCTTTCTCTGGGAGCGCGAACGCGTCATCGCTTTGACCCCTCGCGGTGTAAGGTGACGTCGGTTTCAGGATTCAGGTGAATTCCTTTTACCTGTCCGCGCGCATGCGCAAACGATACAGCGCTCGTCTTCAAACACGCGGAAGCGAGCAGGTGAGATAAAATGTATTTTGTTTATATCTCATTTAGCTCATGTAAATGATGGAATTGTGAAGCAGCCGAAGCGTTTATGAAACGGACACACCTGCTGGACGTACTTTTTACTCGTGGCTGAACTTCGTGTCAACTTTAGAGGAGAACTGCGACATGTTCTTTAGGAACCGGGAGGTAAACACACTTCATTTTCTAATAATTGCATTTTATCTGTAGTAAATCTGAAACAGTAGACTACAGGCTATTTACTCTAAGCATTACAGCAAACAGGATCGTTCCTTTCCGCCCCAGAGTTTACTTAGTAAAAACAGAAGCAGTCAAGTTGTGCTGGTGGCTCTGGTTGTAAACCTGGAGCTGCCAACACGTTTTTTTCCTTTCAGCAGTCTTCATTAGACTTTGCAATGCATTTAACACATGCACCATTTGTTACGTTCAGGTCACACTCCACATAACGAAATATTTGCAGATATGAAACATGACAGGCTGCATTCTGGTGGGACCTGTAGACATGAACAGACATGTACGGGGCTGGGGTAGTCGGTGTCAGTTACAGTATTAAGTTTACTACAATTGAAAACTTACTTTTAATCCATGAACTTAAATTTTACTGTAATAAAGTGAAATTATTAACTTCACTTGTGCTTTTAAAGAGTCTCGTCTCTTGCTTTCCATCCTGATCATAGTAAACTTCCAGTATTCAGTAATATTTTTGATAGTTTAGAAATAATTTGTTTAGTTGTTGAAACTTGCTTTTGTGTTGATTCTAAATTGCGTCAATTAGCTGCTGGTTTCACTTGTGAAGCTGAGGGGTCAGATGTTGAACCTGTTTGATACTGGGAGTCACGCCCACATTAATGTTTCACTACAGTATCTAGTGTATATCCAGTATATCTCGCTGCTGTCCTGGAATAGAAACGCCACTGTAAAAAGTGTGAGTCAGTCAAAGGTTGTAAAGCAACAAAAGCAGCGAACAGGAGACGACGTGCAAGTCCGGACCTGCAGCCTGCTGAATGTAAGCAGACTACTGTAGAGTGAAATACACAGTAGCTGAGAAGTGGAGATTAGACAATGTCTTGATTAATTTATATTTGAATTAAAATAAAAATAATCAGCAAACATTTTGATATCTAATTTATCTTTTATTTCTTCTGCAATACCCACGTTGTTGTGGCCCAGACATTTACAGAAATTCACAGCGTTGAGGGCAATCATGTCTTTTCCTATAAACTCATCACTGAGCAGACATCTGCTGAGGGTGTGGCTCTGGAGGCTTAAGCCCCTGTTCTGTATGGCACTAATTAAAAGATTCAGTGTTTCTGTTCCATGTGCCGCAGCCCCACTGCAAATCAGAGATCACAGAGCCACCAGCACACAAGTGTAAATGCTTACAACATTAATGTAAAACAATGTTCTGTAATAATATAGCACTTCTCTACCTTATTAGTATTAAAAGTGCTTTACACGGCTTCTCGTTTTTATTCACATGTAAGCACATACACACTCACACCAGGGGTAACTTGCCCAAAGACAAGATTAAGATAGTAACAAGGAGCTGGTAGATTTGACGAAGCAAAAGAAAAGTTGAATTCTGTGATTTCTGACAACAACAACAACAGCATATGTTCACTGTCTTCACCTGTGCAGCCCAAGGTGACAAAGATTTAAACATAGTTGCCTTTTTTATTGTAACTTTTGTTACATCACGCCTTGATGATCAAGGTTACACTCAAAGAACAGTAGGTTATAAAATCGTCACTGTGGATGAATCTCATCTGATAATGTAATGATCAGTTTTTACAGATTGTCTTAAAAGCCGGACTGATTTTCTATGTTACTTGTGTGTGTGTGTGTGTGTGTGTGTGTGTGTGTTGAAGGAAGAATTTGAGCTGCGGGAGAGACAGAAGGATGGTTGCAACACTGAGCCTTTACTTCCTTTAACGGTAAGAAAACACTGATTATCTCTAACCTTACTTTACCTACATCAACAAGCTGTACGAAACGTCAGCTTATTTGCAAAGTCAAAACCCCAAAGACTCCAAATGAGCCAACATATTGCATAATGTGTAGTGGGGGGTGAAGCTCTAATAAGTAGTGTGTAGGCAACACACCGATCTGATATGATGCTGATCTTCATAAGCTGCAAAACAATCCTAGTCTTTCCATGTCCCTGCATTATACTTTTTACGTGGGCCTTTCTTACCTGGCCACTACCATATTAAATGAGATTTATCTCTCTTAATATAATTACTACATCATTTTTACATAGTGGTCAAGGAAGCACAGCTCACAGTCACAACACCTTTCATCAATCTATTATCTAAATCTCCACAACCCGAAAGTGTCCTGTTCTGTATCACTTCCTGGGTCAGAAACTGGTCCCCACTTTCAATGTGTGAGAAGCGAGGCACACTATGGACAGGTCTGTGTCAGACAGTAACATGTGCAATGAGAATGTGAAAGGAGAGGATTCTGTAAAAGTCAGACCAGCATAAGTGGTCTTGTTTGTTTCCATGTTATGTCGATTGTGATGTAGTGTTGTTGTGTTTGATCAGCCCTCCTTTAAGACCTTTGATTATATACTTGTGGCCCATTTGGTGGACCATGAGAAAAACTACAAGGCTCAGAAACGAAAAGTCTTCATGGAGCAGCTCGAGAAGAAAAACATCTCTGTCACGGTAAGTCTTTTAAAGTGACCTGAGAAATAATCTGATGCTGTGTGATTGAATAACATAAATATGTTATCGTGCGTGTTGTTGTCTGTAATAGAGGATTCGCCATGAAGACAGAGAGTTCTACGGCCTGCGAGGTCCCATTCAGATGTTGGAAGACTACCATTATCTGCTAAAAGTCTCCGACTCCTGCAACTCGTGTGGGAATGAGAGTGAAACTGACATGCAGGCCACCAGGTAGGTTAAACTCAGTAAGGAGAGTGACAGGTCTATTTATGACAAAAAGAGAGAAATGTCAGATTTTTGGGAGCAATCAGTACGCTGCACTGGGAAGAGCAAGGTGACTTCTGGGGAACTAAAAGGCTAATCTGCCAGTGACTCATGTTGCTGCTCCTCTACAGTATAAATAAACCTGAAGGCAACTGGATGAGTATTCTGGATAAAACCAAAGAACTTAGTCAAACGTTTCATTCTAGCCTAAGAATCTTCTGTGAAACATGGTGGTAGCATCATCGTGGCTTGGGCCTGCTTTGCTGCCTTTGGACCAGGAAAATGTCATGATATCTGGATGTACAATGATGCTCAGGGCCAGGGCTAGCATCTCTACTTCTTCAGACACGAGCAGTGAAATGACACAAGACTATGCGCTTTAGATGTGCAGTGTTTTCCAGCACCCTTAAAATCAAACGTGCCATCGGTTTATAATTTAAAAGGCATAAAGAATGAGATTGTTAGGGGAGCAAAGACACACAAAGAAAATATATGTTATACCCTGCAGATTCACTTACATTTGTTATTGTTTCTCCAGAATCCGAATAGTTTATTCCATCATTTTAAATACCTTCCTCAACACAGGAGGTGAGTTTGATTATTTAATAAAATTTGCTATTGTAATGTGTGTCTGTGTTGAGCATCAGAAAAAACACTCTCGCACAGACTTTTTATTCCATGCTTTTTCTATGAATATTGATGATAATGGATGGATGGTGAACAGAGCAGCGTTTCATGCCATGTTGTGATTTCTCCTGTCAGAGAACCTGGAAGAACTGTTATTGAAAAATGTTTTTGAAACCATGTTCTGCCTCCATGAGGTGAGTCAGCCTTTAACTGGAATATAAACTGAATAAATAAAAATAACTTTACACAGCAGCAGAATATGACATGTTGATTAATATTTAGTGACTACAATAGATTCTCTGATTACACTTTTTAAAGACCACGTAAAAGTATTTACAATTGGTTACCTGCCAGCACTGTGTACTGATACAAGTATATATAATATACTTAATATTCTTGTAATATTTCTACATTGACACGTAGCATTAAAATACAGAGTTGTCATTTTCATTTGATATTGATTGTAATCATTGTTGAACTAAATACAACAGCAGTTTCTTTTGTTAAATTGACATACATAGTTTTCATAGCCATGATAGTGGACGTAGGAAGTAGACACACTGTTCGTGTCTGTACGTGTGACTTTTTCTTTTCTATTTCATGATCCTCAGAAAAAGCAGCAGAAAGATCTGACAAAGAAGTGGGCTCAATGGTCGCGTCTGTTTGCAAAACAACCGTTCAATGATATTAAGTAAGTACATAAATACATGGCAATTTTTTTCCAATTTTTAAAGTGGTGGGGGCACATTTACTGTAATTCTATGTAATGGGAACCCCACATAGTCAGAGTTTTAAGACCTTTGTTTTAAACCCATGTCACACCAAACTGTCCACCAATGTTGGGCCATAAGTGGGTATCTGTCAACAGCTTTTCAGACAATTCTGGATAGTTAGTTTGGTAAGTTGACCCTATCAGTTAGAGTGACCACAATTTAGTGAATCATAAGTCAAGATCAGTGCCATTCGCAACTTCTTATCAGACATTTTGCATAATAAAACCCGTCCACTGTGAGCAACTACTGTGTGGAAATGGTAAGCCAATGATGCTGTGCACAGCTTGCACTGTACAGGATATCTGTAGACGAATACAGATTAAAGCCACCTGCTGGTGTGGGGAGTTATTTATCCTCACACAGGTGCAGAATGTACATGCTAACTCTCTGATGGCTTTGAATTGTGTTCTGTGCCTATTTTTGGCCCAGACAAAGACTATGTCAGGTGACACAAGAAACTGTCTCACTGCTTGATATTTGGTGTGTTCTATGGTGTTGTTGGTGTCTCTCTGTAGTTAGACAGATGTCCATGTAGTTTATAACAATGTATTTTCACATGTGTAAATGTACAGCTGCATTTAGTTGTCTCTTCTCAGTCTTCTGATGGTATCATCATGTGTGTTGATGTGTTTGTCTGTCCACACTTATTCCAGATGTTACTTTGGAGAGAAGGTGGCTCTGTACTACTTGTGGCTGAGCTGGTACACAAAGTTACTGATTCCAGCTGCTCTCCTGGGCGTCATCGTTTTCCTATATGGACTCGCCTTTTTCAACACCAACCCTCTCATGTGAGCCTAATATGAATGTGTTTTGTGTTAAATGGTTCTTCTGCATTAACACGACTTTTCAGGTATGTACAATGTTAAAACGTAGGACACAGGATTTCTCAGAGCCATGAGAAGCCAGCTGTTCCGGTTTATAATGTTTGTGCAGAGAAGCAGCAGCTCAATAAATGTTTATTTCTATTAATCATTTAACATCTGTCTCTTTCTCTCTGTGTTTTCCAACAGTACGGAAGTCTGTAATTCCAGTATCATCATGTGCCCTCGCTGTGATAGGACGTGCAAAGTGTGGAAGCTGTCAGACACCTGCTCCTATGCTAAGGTGAACTCCTCCCACCTTCTTCTGTCCTTCTCTTTCCCTCTAGTCTATCTGTCGAATCAGCCAGCTGCAGTCAGTCCACTTCAGTTTAATAATGAAAGGAAACACCACAATAAAAGAGTGGAGAGACATAATGAATGCACGTTTCTACAAAGGTGAACAACATGGTACCATTAAATAATAAGTTGATGTTGTGCCCAAGTTTATCAGATCCATGTCGCAGCTCCACCAGCGAATGTTAAATAAAGGGATTCCTTCTGGCTCTGCATTTGTTCTAGCAGCACATGTTGGCCCATCACCTGACTAAGACGCTGTATGTTGTTGTTCTATCTGTGTCCGGGTATTTAACTCCAATAATAATAATTGGGGTATTTTGAGTGTGCTATTATCCACAAATGTGCTGAATATTTCAAAGGTTTCTTACTGTTTAAGACGTTTTCACATCCCTCCTCATGAGTTTGATGACGTTTATATCCACACAGGTCAGCCATCTGTTTGACAACGAGGGCACTGTGGCTTTTGCTATGTTCATGGCAATCTGGGGTGAGTCTTTCATCTGGCCTTGTGCAACGTTTTCTCTGGTCTTTCCGGTCTGTTGTGACTTCGTCTTTAACTGCTCGTCTCTGCGTGTTTTCAGCCACTGTGTTCCTGGAACTGTGGAAGAGACACAGAGCCACATATGTTTCGCTGTGGAAGGTCTATAGCTGGTCTGAACTTGAGGTACTGCTTCAAACTATTTGAATATCTTTTATGTGTTCATTCCACCCAGGACTTCTGGACACATTTGTGGCAAGATAGAAAAGAATCTAAAGGATCCACAAACCTACAAATGCAACTGAACCTTGTGCGTTCAATGCCAGTCTCAGCTTTTCTGTTTGTTTGTGTGTCTGTGTTGACAGGAGGAACTGATTCTGGACATAGTTAATGATCCAAACTGTCATGTTAAACAGTACAATCACTCCTACCTGCAAAGCACATTGGTCCTCATTCTGGTGACACTCATGGTAAGAGACAAACCCAAACACAGCATAAAGTGAAAGCGTTGTTTGAGATTTGAGTTGAAGAAAAACCTGTCAAAAATGTTTCTCAGGAAGTTGTTTGTTGTTTGAGACCTGAACAGATCACTGAACATCACAGGAATGTTGATTTTGTTCATGTTTGTTCTGGCCAAATGAAACTGTATCACAGCAAAAAGATCTCTTGGAATGAAGCTGGGACGTCCTGTTGTTCAACAGACAAACAATGAGTGTGGTGTATTGTTAAATTGGGCAAAATAAAATGAATAAAAAGAGCGTGAAGGAAGAATGTAGCGAAAGAGGATGATATGAAGCGTGTGTCTGGGCAGCAGCAGGAACGAGCAGTAACATATCTTGTCATCCAGCTCATGCTGATCATTGGATTAGCTCAAGCTCTGGTGGTGTTCCGAGTTGTGGCGGGCCCCTGGTTGTCTGAGCTTAACTGGGAGTTCATCAACGAAAATGCCAACACTGTGGCTGTGATGCTGGGAGCTGTGCTGCACTACATCACCATTCAGATCATGACCCGGGTATGTCTTCACTACCAATAGCCTAACCTGTAAACATTTATTCCAGAATCAAATTACTGTCTTATGCAGTTGCTAGCATCTTTAACTCTAAGGCCTGTTGCCAGAAAGTGAAAACTAACCGTCTCTGAGTCTTACACGTCTTCATTTCTCTCTCTTTTTTTTTTCACCTGTAGGTAAACAGATGGGTTTCCCTCAAGCTGTGTAAAATAGGTAAAAGTCAGTTTGATATACAGCAAGTTCTAGCTGTACTCTTCATTCAGTATCCCAAGACTAATCACGTAGTTTGTTTTTTATGTGCTTTTACCCTGTGTGTTTGTGCGTTCAGAGGAGACAAACTCTTCAGCTTCAGCAGAGAGGAGTTTCACAGTCAAGATGTTCACCTTTCAGTTCTTCACTCTCTTCTCTTCGCTCTTCTACGTGGCCTTCTTCCTGGGCAGGTACACTGTGTCTGCCCTGAGGGGATATATCAATATTTCTTTGATACTTCTTACTGGAATGAACACAAAATTAAAGCACCACTTATTTTAATGTGTCTATATCATACAGACGAATGTTTTGTCTGGCTGACCAGTGCACTTTGCATAGCGGCTTACTACACAGTTCAGAAATAGCTGTGTAGCAGGTGGTAACATTCCGAACTGAACCACATTCTGTGATGGAATTCGCTGGCGTAATGCTGGACAGCTTGAAGAAGTGACTGAAGGACTGGATAACTGAGCTATGACCAGGACAAACTTTATGTTGATGTGAACATGATGTTATTTTCCTCACAGGATAAACGGTCACCCAGGAAACTATTCTCGCATTGCTCGGTGGAGACTGGAGGAGGTAAGGAGATCTACTTGGTGTTCAGATGCTGACTATGTACATCTACAGCATAGCACCAACCCTAATGTGCATCTTGTGTGTCTTGTAGTGCCATCCTAGTGGCTGTTTGACGGACCTCTTCATCCAAATGGCCGTGATCATGATTCTCAAACAGATTGTCAACAACATCTTTGAGTTCACTGTGCCGTGAGTGTGCTGGGCTTTCACTGGACATTTGGGGTTTTCTTCTTCTCAACCATCTATCTCACATTGCAATTCTGTTTTACAGCTGGTTGAAGAGCCTATGGGGAATGAAAGCATCAAAGATTCTGCAGAGGAAGTGTGGTCAGTGTTACAGGAAAGCCTGCCGCGACAAACTTGGATGCGTTGACCAGTGCGACACCTGTAAACTTCGGGAGTGGCTGCGTAACTACAATATGGCCAAAACAGATGCTTTCAGCCTGTTCAACGAGTTCCTGGAGATGGGTAGGCTCACAGTAACCCCCCTTAACGTGTGTTTGTAGCTCATTATCTTGCTGCAGTAAGAATCCTTGTCCACAAGGATGCTAACTAGACGTTAACCAAGTCTGGAGAATGGACTTGTCAGTGTGTAGTTACTTACTCCTAGACTAGAAAATCCCCATCACTGTGTTTACTGATAATGCCAATCATTCTCTTGTTTGCCTCCTTACTTGCTTCCTTCTGTTACTTCCATAAATTTTAACCAGGTCCTGTGGGTCAGAGGTGGCTATTTGACTCCTGACTCCTGAGACACTTTTTGACAGTTATTTTGCTCCTTAATGAGCTTTTTAAAGCGCTTTATCTGTGAGGAAGTTGAACAACTTGAAGCCTACAACACTTTGTGGAACCTGGTTCTGTTTTATCTAAAGTCCAGTCCAGAGCCGTCTTAAACCAGTCAGATCTGTAGACTGTACTGATGGTGAACAAAGAAGTGTTCCTGTCATTTAGTCTGATGGACAAAACAGCAGAAGCACCCGTGAGAATCACACTACAGTTCAACAGCACCAGTTGGATCAACACCTGCAGGACATTTGTTGATCTATTTAGGACTTACAATTGTCAGTTTCAGTTAGTACCTTATAAACTGCCAACATATTATTTATAAATTCATATTTACACTAGTGTGTTTGGTATTCAGTATTGTAAACATTAAATGTGAAATTGTTTTGAAATGTCCATGTCACTGATTAATTGTCTGCGCTTCAGTGGTCCAGTTCAGTTTCACCACCATATTTGTGGCGGCGTTCCCCCTTGCCCCCCTGCTGGCTCTCATCAACAATATCTTTGAGATCCGGTTGGATGCTATTAAGATGGTCCGCCTGGAACGACGGCTGGTTCCCAAGAAGACCAACGACATTGGTGAGTTCTGTCTGTTTTTATATAATGTGTGAGACAGAGTTGGCTGCAGTGTTAATTTAACGTCAGTAAAAATACATAAGAACTTTGGTTACCAAAAGTCAAAGTTAACAAATGGAAAGAAAGATGAAATCTGTTTGATGATTGGTTAATAAGAACACGCCACAGGAAACGCTCCACATGTGCTACACAAACCTCCACTTGTACCGAAGTTTCTATTTTTATTCTTTATGTGGTTAAATGTGAAGATAATAAAGATTGCTTGTTACATGTTGTGTCATCAGGACATCTAAAAACTAGAAAATACAAAATGTTTACTTTTGGTGTTTAATAGCGCCACTGTGAGACTATTATGTAAAGCAGACATCCTTGACAGAACTAAATTATCACAGTTCCTACAGATGTGATCAAGGTTTGATCACATTTGGTCTGTAACATGTTTTTTTACCTGTCTAAACACAAATGTTGGCAACAAATTAAAATACCTAGTAATTAATGAAGCCTTAATGAGTAGTTCCTGAATAACTACACTATGTAGATGACACATGAGTCATGAATCATAAGATAATGATTAGTCCTTATTTTCATAACTCTGAATCTGATCCCTTACTGTTATTTTCTCACCATTAGTTACTCTATTTCTTACCCACACGCATTATAATGAGTGAAAAACTACACAATTTCATGATTACTTCATAGTGATAATACATCTCCACATTGGAGTCCTTAAAGAGAATTATGTCTGTTTCAGTCACAGATCCATCAGCTTCTCCTGATGACTGTTTGTTACTGTATTACCTTCTTTGTGTAACAGCACCATCTTCTCTCTACAGGTGTGTGGACAAATATTTTGGAAGCAGTTGGTGTGTTAGCAGTGATTGCTAACGGACTGCTTATTGGAGTCTCATCAGACTTTATCCCGCGTCTCGTATATCGTTACCGTTATGGCCCATGTGCTAATGGAACCACTGACACACAGTCCGTAATTCTTCAGCTAATATCACATCACCAGAGTGTTTCCTGTGCCGTCACTCACTTTGTTCTGATGTTCCAGCTGCATGGAGGGTTATGTTAATGACACTTTGTCAACCGCCTTCCTGACTAACCAGGGAATTCGAGCTGACTTTAATGAATCTCAAATGATGCTAGACAATGGAAAGAACTTCACATCATGCAGGCAAGTTAACCAAAATGTTGTTCTGCTCTGTTCAGTGCTACCTCACATTATGACATTAAAACTGTTACTATAACATGTCATTTGGGGTAAAGCATTCATGTTAGTGAATCTCCTCTGATTCATTTTTAGGTTTTATCCGGACACTTTTTGACTCTTAACTCTTTGTGGTTTTCAACATTATTACCT
>JAUMHF010000017.1:22912327-22928253 GCA_032359275.1 Microctenopoma steveboyesi | reverse complement strand
ACCTGTATCCCAGGCTTGGCCTTAGAGGAGGTGAAGTCCTGTAGTTAGAGGAGGGTTGGCTGCTCAAGTTTAGATTTTTAGTTTTAAATAAATTTCAGTCCTGATTACCAATTTTTTAACTCTTCTATCATCTTATGGCAACACAGAATTATTGTCTGATTTTCTTCTACTACTGCTATCTGATTGTCCCATTTTTTCCTGCTCCTCCCCCCTTATCAGGCTTTTCACCAGTTTCCAAACTGGACAAAGTCTGATACTACTGACATATATGCTCGGAGCAGGAAAAGAAAGCAGCTGCAGACCGCCCTGATAAATGCGATAATCCCCCTTTCATAGCTTTATGGTCGATATTATCCCCCCACATCGTTTCATTTTTACATGTCACTGTAACAAAGTCATTGGATGTCAATCATCAGTATCTCTGTATGATTTCAACCCTACTTTTGAAAGGGTAAATATATATGGCATGAACATTGGCTCAGCAAATGTTCTGCCCTGATTCTGTGAATGTGTAGTTGCTTTAGGCTGCAATGAGATACTTTCAAATGACATCACAAAGGGATTTTGTTTTGGGTTTCTTTGCTTCTTTTTTTTTTTTTTTTCCCAGGCGGAAATCATTATTTTCAATGTCTGCTGCGTCCCAAATTCACTTCACTTCCCTCACTTAGAGACAACTATTACTGCTTGGAACCCCAGAGCATTCGCTGGAGTCTTGCCTCTGCTTTGGTACCAAGACAGCTCAAATAAACCTTAAAGGTTCTGAGATATATCCAATTCATTATGGGTACGTCTCTACAAACCATTTTCTATAAAATGGTCTGGGGTTCAACGGGTTAACAGCTAAAACTCTGGTCCTGAAATACTAGCAACACACTCATCCACTACTAAGTAATCAATAGTACCACACTGACCCGAAATTTGACCCACCTATACATACACTATGTGGCCTTGATATCCCAGTGTACACGTGACCACTTCAGTTCCTCATTGTAGTAAATTCGTCTGCATTTGCCCCAAACCAGACCGTGGGCCTTCTAATTTTCCTGTATAAAGGATATAATGTACAAAGTCCTAACCCTTACACTGTGAAGTGCTCCAAGATGACTCGTGTTGGAAAGGCGCTATACAAAGAAGCCGAATTGACTTGAATTGGATGCATCTCCTTGTGCCCGCACGTAAGCATTGCTGGATGTACATCTCTGTATATCCCTGTATGCAGTATTGGGTACCTAGAGAGCCCTGGTACGCCTCTAACATCTCTTGTATGCATCAACGACTGCGCACACTCCCCCCCTTTCTTCTTCCACCACAGTGGGGAATGTGCTGTGCTGATGTGTGTCTAGGTGATCACGTGACACAGAAACTCTCTTCACCAATCACTCACTGCTTGTTCCTTAAAATTTTCCACCGCAACTTTATCAACCAATTTTTGCTCTACCAAACTGTCAGAGAAGCAAATTTCCACAAGACTAATATCTCAATTTTCCCCCTGTGGAGCACGACACGGCACCAGCCAAACACACCAGCTCATTGACATTATTTTCACACTACATATTACTATATATTATATTATATTATATTACTATTATATACTGTCCTCTACAGTAACCCATACACACCTATCCACGCGAATAGAGCTCAGCTAGTTAAAGAGTAAACCAGCATTACAGAGTCCTGCAGCTCGAGCTCAGCAGCCACAGAACACAGCATTTCCCTCTCTCCCCCAGACACACACACACACAGGAACCTGTCCCAGAGCCAAGATTCCCTCCGTGTCTCACACACATACTGAGAGAGAGAGAAAAAAAGAAAAGAGACTGAGGAATAAACGCATTGAACGATAAATACTTACTACTTACATATTTATAAGCGCTTTAAATGTGGATTTTTTCCCCTCGTGGCCAACGACTCATTTCTTATATTTCATCATGGTGCTTCAACACTTTGCGCGACACACACGCAGCACCGTTTACCTCTTTAAGACGGCAGCATAACATCAGAATTTGCCCACTAATTAAACAGCTACTCAAAAGAGGGAGACGCTAGCTAATTCAGCCGGTCTCCAATTCACTCAGAGCAGCTCATCCATCAAATAAATTGACAGGCTCACACACAATTAATTAATTAAATAATTACCTAAACTCAGTTAACAACATAACCAAAGTCATAAGAGTTTTATTACCATAAAAGGAGACGTTAGGCCTTCAACTGTATAACTGCCCTACATGGGGACATAAGGTCATGGAGAGGGCATGGGAAGGGCCTTTTTCCACGACAACTTCCCACTTGTTTTCCTAGTTAGAGAACTTGCAATTTCTAGACAGTGACAATACATTATTTCTCACTTAGCTGAATTGCTGATGGATAAATTCACATAATAAACAGGACAAACTGTGTCATATCTGCAGCTTCCGAGACTACAGAAATTCTGAGGACTACAGTCTGACGCATCAGTTCTGGTTGGTCCTGGCTGTGCGATTCGCCTTCATTATCCTGTTTGAGGTTTGTACTTCAGATGTGAGCAGGGCAGTGTTGTTTATTGATCTGTAAGTAATCCAGTTTAATAGTTGTCTCTCGTGTTTTTCTGCAGCATGTTATGGTGGTGTGTAAGTTTATAGTGGCCTGGTTCGTCCCCGACAATCCCACACAGGTGAAGAATGATCGTCTGGCAGACAAACTGAAGCGGCTCAAAGAAGAATTCCAGTAAGTCGGGAGTACTGTAGGAGGTAGCTGTGAAAACAGTTTTCATGCTGGGGACATACAGAACATCTCTAACATTTACGAAATAATAATACGCATACCGTGGACACAGACAAAATGATAATTGTCTATCAGTGACACCAGTCTGACTAAACCCTATTCTCTGTTTAAATTATAGAAATTGTATCTGTCTTTTTTGTATTTCAGAGAAGTGAAAGGCAGAAGATCAACAGACGTCTGACCTCATACAGATGTCTTCAGATCTGATGTGTGTGAAATCAAAATTGACGGATTTCTCTATATTTATATTGGACTGTAACTCCCTGTAATGTAAAAAAAATCATTATATCCTCTTGCTGACTTTTTGCCATACCATGTCACACACAAATGTAACACGCCATCTAGAATGTGATTTTTTTTATTAAAATGTACAAAAGAAAATGTAACGTGTTGTTTCACCAAACAAGTTTAAACATGCTAAGATATCTGAGGTATGTGTAATTTGTATATATGTCTGACTACGAGAAGAGGGAGTTTTAGTCTCTTATCTTTACACGAGCAGGAGTGTAGCGTACTAATCGCGTGTTGCACTTCCAACATTGTATATTGCAGTTCCACCTCAAACAACTGCCCTAACATGTAAACTACATAAAGCAGCAAGACAGAGATCAAGTTTTCTTTTGCAGCTGGTCACAACTTGGACTCGGTGACAATTTTTCCAAATGAAATTCTCTTTACAGCAATTTCTGGGTGAAGTTGTAAAAAGATAAAGACATCGAACTGATCAGTCAGATATCAACTGTCCTCTTATCTCTATTGCTGATGTGCATTTACTGCTATTAGAAAGTGAGGGGGGCGCATGTGACTTCTAAGACGACATGTCCGTGCCAGAGGGTGTGGGTTTCTCACATAGCTAAGAATGAGTGAGGTACCTTCAGAAAATCTACTAGAAGATGTGAATACAGCACCACAAACCCACTTCAACCATCTCTGACACCAATCAGCTGATCTACAGCACAGCAACAGAGATCCTTGAGGTGCTTGGCTATATGTGGATCTTGGGGCAGACCACAGAAACCTCCTTGAACAAGCAATAGTCTTGAGCATGCTTTTTTTTTAACCTCACTAACAACAACTCTGTATCGCATTATTATATCAACAACAGTGAGAACGCACAAATCACAATCACGTCTCCACTTACATTAATCCTGGCACAACCCCTAAAACCCAGATTTAGCAAGCAAAAATATTCGATCATGTATAGAACAGAAACTTCCAGTTGTCACAGAGGTTGACAGTTCGAGGAATTTGCGTTGTCTGCCCTTCTCTGTTTGTACAAAGACGACTACATTGTTAGTTTAACAAACAACACAGAAAAGATTAGGACCAGAAAGACAAATTTGTTCTGTTTGACAGTTTGTGACATCATCACAGTTATACAGCCATTTCTCCTGTTTCAGTCGGTGTCTGAGTGCTGGGACAAAAGAATTAATTACCAATACCTCATAAACAACTTTATCTGATAACACAATGTGGAGAATTTGTAGCAAAACTCTGGTAAGTAACTAATTTCTTATTGAGACTACACTAAATTGTTCATAACATGTGGGCAGATGTTGATTATTACTTGGAGTTATTTCTTATACACAATTTACAGTGGGGTGCATAAGTTTGGGCAACCTTATCTGTGTTCGTGATTTTTTTGTATAAATCGTTGGTTGGCATGAAAAAAAAATTAAATTAAATATATCATATAGGAGACATTGACAAGGCCCAAACTAACTCACCCCACTGTATATACACACACTGGATTTGAGCACATTCTTGTATCCCTCAGGTTAAGGTGGGGATGATGAACCACTGTGGTTTGGTGAAACCTGTATCAGTGACTCTGGTTGCCTGTAGAAATTTGTCTCAACTGAAAACACCGCCCAAACTGCCCGTGCCTCCCCTGAGGCAGACGTTCGAGCACTACCTCAGCTATCTGGAAACGTTTGTGCAGCCTGAGGAGCTGAATCACACAAAAAAGCTAGTGGAAGAGTTTCTGAAACCAGGAGGAGTTGGAGAGAGACTTCAGAGAGGCCTGGAGAGGACAGCAGACAACACTGAGAACTGGGTGAGCTCAACAACTTCACCAGTCTTATGAATGCAGCCAAATGTGATCATTTTATATATTCTATATTTTCTTTATTCTTGTTTTTTCTAATGTTTCACAGTTAACAGATAATTATTTGAACCATGAATGTCTTGTTAAACGGAAACCTCTGGTGGTTCGTTTAAATTTTGGGATCCTCTGTACCAGAAAGAACATCAGGGATAAGCAGGGACAAATAAGGTAAACAAGCACGGAGACAAAAAGGGATCAGTGACCTGGATTAAATTCTTATGTGTTTATGTGCTATATTACTGCTGTATTACCTATGTTCCCCCACACTCAATAATGCTTAAAATATACAGGTGTATAGTCTTTCCTTTGACTCCAAAGTACCTTCACTGAATTAGAAATTAATTTTGCCAATGCAACAGTGGCAGCTGGTCATTTGTTTAGGGGGGCCACATTTGCAAGTCGGTTTTCAGATACACCCTCTAACCACATATCACATGATACTACTGTTTGCTGACTGTCTAGGTTAACATGTATCAGTCGTGTGAAAGACTCATTGTATGAGTCCAGTCATAGTGTTTTTTTTCTTTAGGTGTGCTGCTGAATTCATAGCAAGTGTATTGGATATAAAGACAATGCTCGACAAGTGAGTAATGAGCTCAAAAAGTTCTCTTTTTTATTAATACCCACTGTAACATATTAAATATGAGTAACAAGAGATAATTAGCTCAAGCTAATGAAATTAGTTGATATGTTTAATTACAAACATTTAATATCAGATAAAGCATTAGAAATACAAATTACAAATAGTTTTTTTTGCAGAGGTCACTGGATCTAGACATTGAAGAAAAAGAGGAATCATCTTTGTCATTATTACATTTTTCATATTTAACAATGATATTTGTCTCTGCAATTGACCCACCCCCCCCTTGGAGCGAGCAGTGGCATCCTGCCACTTTTTGCATCCCAGTCTGATGCTTATCCATTTGAGCTATCAGGCCGCCCCATTTCCACTCAACCTTTAAAAAAATATTGTGTGTGAAACAAATGGCAAAGAAGCCAAAGCTGTAAACGATGCAGTTAAGATCATTCTAGGGGAGGCAGTAGTGAAGCAGCCTTAGACCATTGGTAGGAGAAGTTCTGTCAAACATGAGGGCATCATTACATTATTGAGAGTAGTCTTAAAGGTTCTGGGACACCAACAGACAAAGCTGTAAATGATGCTGATGTTTATATGTCTTGCAGTGACACACTACCTGTTGAGTATGTGAGAGGGAAACCCATGTGCATGAAGCAGTACGAGCAAGTGTTTTCATCCTGTCGCATTCCCGGTGCAAAGACAGACTCATTGTTGTTCCTCGCCAAGAGCTCCAGTCCCCCCAAACACGTCACTGTAGTACACAATGGTCAGGTGAGAAGCACCACATCTGTGGTAAACATCTGTTTTGTAGCTCCTATGTTGCCAATGCTTGTTTTAAGAGAGTAAAAATTTATGTATTATAAATATTACTCACAGTAAAATATTAATAAAATTTATGTTAGTGCTCAAAACTTGTGAGCATAGTGGAGAGTTTGTAGATCAGGTGATCAATGATCAGGTGCTTGACTTTTTTTCACCCTCTTCATAATGCAGGCTAATATTGTGTCTTACTGGACTTTTGTGAAGACGAGCTTGTTCATGATCAGGGGATTTTATTTAATCAAATATAAAAAAGTTAATTATCACAGAAAGTCCACAGAGACAACCTGGGTCTTATAGGCTGCTTAGTGTTTTTAAAGTATTGTTTCCCAGTTCCTAATCCAGTCTTCCTTTCATGTGTGTGTGATTCCTTGTGTGATTTAGTTCTTTGCACTGGACGTGTATAACAGTGATGGGACCCTGCTGACAGTTGATCAGCTCTGTGTTCAGCTGGAGAGAATCTGCAGCTCCTCACTGCTGACCAACATGGAGCCTGTCGGCATCCTCACCACACAGCGACGTAATGTGTGGAACAAAACCTACGTCAGTCTAAAGCAGGGTGAGCACCACTCGGCTTCCATGCGAGCGCCACTGACCACATACATAATGAACATATGACGGGGGGGGCATCTTACAGGAGGGGTAACTGCTCTGCATACCTGGTGTATCCTGGTTTGTGTGTGATTTCTCTAGTTCTACCCAGATTGAATCCTTCAGGTCTGCGGATTGAATCAAAGAAATGTTTGCTTCAGTAACCTTTAGATCCCTGATACTTAGAAAACATGACACTAAAACTGTTATTGAGTGAAAGTCTTTGAGCTATAAATAGAGTATATCAAATTACATCATGTTAAACTGCTGCATTCTGATGTTTGCTCATGTAATCACTGTCACTGATATGTTTAGATGAGACCAACAAAGAATCACTGTCAGCTATTGAAAGCAGCATCTTCACACTGTGCTTGGACGGAGCCATGCCCCCAGTGTCTGATGAGATGATGTATCGCAGTAGGGCTCATCTCCAGATGCTGCATGGAGGTGGCAGCCAGTGGTACAGTGGAAACCGCTGGTTTGATAAAGGTTTACAGGTGATGATGACAGATGCAAATTACACACAGACCAAATAGGGAAAACATTTGTTTTGTTCTCAGGTACATTGCACATGTGGCAGTTAAACACAAAACAAGAAACCAACAGTTAGAAGACGAGTTTAGTGTTGTTCTTCTCCATCATTTACTGCTACTACATAAATGTGCTGATCTAACAACCTACATATAAACATTGGATGTTCTGACTCGGAAGCAGCATTTAAACACAAATCGCATGAAGCTAAAAAGATGTTTACCTTCTCAGTATTTCAGTCAGATGTCAGTAACAGGTAAAGCTCCACCCGGCAGGCAGGCAGTGTGTTTGTATCTGTGGTGTAAATAATAGGTTATCAGTATTAGTAATACCAATAACAAATGTGTTTGATGCTTTTCTTTTGCTATAACGTTTATCTCATCTTTTTGTCAGATAATCATTGGAGAAGACGGGACCAGAGGTATGCACTGTGGACATACTGTTGCTGATGGTATGGTGTTTCTGGCCATTTGCGACTATGCTATTGCTAAAACGTGAGTAGACACAAGAATGAATGAGGTTTAGGAGGAGCAGGTTGGAGCTTTGCTGCCCTTATATAATCACTGATCATTTACTTTTTAGGCATGTAGTTTCTACAAAAAAAGAAAATGAAAGAAAGAGTTTAATCACCATTAAGGTTTAAGACCTGTCAGTGTTTTCCACCGCTCATCTTGCTCATAGTTGCTCATTATTTGTACCTTTTATATATGTATGCATTATTAACCACTATTGTCAGTATTACATTACTTGTGGAGTGGTACACTCAGGCCTTGTGAGCAGTTGTGTAACAGAGGTCAAAGTGCAGCGAGTGTAAATGCAACTGTTTCAAACTGTTCTGTTCTGTTTTTGGTACTTCCAGTAAATTTTTGCCAAATCTCTGGAGCCCTCACGTCATGTGATGACGTGAATTGATTTGATGTGTGTTTGTTGCTTAGTTAAATAAAGGCAAGAAGCCTGGGTTGGAGGCCTTCTGCTGTTTCTCCTCTGCTGCTTGCTTCGCTAACGATTTTAGGACCATCTAGCATTGTTATCTTACTTACTTTATATGTTTTGTTATAAAACTCTATATAAATTTAAGTCCTGTCTTTTGGTGAGTTGGAGTATTTCTGCAACGGCAGACCTTACACAGAAGTATATACAGAATATTGTAGAAACCGTAACCCCCAAGCCCCAGTAAAGCAGCACGAGGCAACAGTGGAGAAGGAAAACTTAAACATAAGAGACCTCCAGCAGAACCAGACTCAGGGTGCAATAATGGCATAAGAGTGGACAGAGAGAAGAAAAATGAAGAGAAATAAGACAAATACCTTTATTGGACATCTCTGAAAGTGCAAAAGAATATAATATAATATAATAAAGCACAGAAACAAAGTTAGAAAAGCAGGAATGATTCCACAGCACAAAAAGGTAAAATACAATACAATTCATTTAAACTCAATTCAACGTTATTTATTAAGCACCATATTCACCGCGTAAGTCATCTCACACACTTGTAAGTGTAAGATTTATGACCTTACACATTATATAGATATGTACAGAAAAACTTAAAAAAAACCAACAGTTCCACTTGAGCAGCACTGAGGCGACAGTGGAAAGGAAAAACTCCCCTTAACGGAAGAAACCTCCGGCAGAACCAGGCTCATGGTGGGCAGATGACATCTGTCTAGACCGTTTGGGGTTAGTGGACAGAGGAAAGTGAAAGGAACAGCAGGTAGTATAGATCATAACAACAAGGAGCAGCAGACGAAGCACTGGGCAGGTTGGTAGGACCAGCAACCACCGCTCCAAGGTTGAGGATACCTGAGGAAAGATACACAGAGAGAGAGAGAGAGAGAGAGAGAGAGAGAAAGGGAGAGAGAGGAAGACACACAACTAATACAGCATGCTGTTGTCCCAATCGTCATTAGATTTCATTTTGTTGTATCCTATGTATCTTACCTTTTCTCTTGTGGATAGAAACAAAAAAATATCACCTGTGATGCAAGTTCCCAGGGACCCACTGCCCATGCCTCAGAAACTCCACTTCAACATCACACCTGACATCAAACAAGACATCGAGGAGGCCAAACAGCATATGGACAAGTGAGGGCAGCTTTTACTTGTCAGTCACACTGACAGAAAAAATAGAAACCAATGTAAATGAATAATGTGTGCGGGCAACTTAAGCATTAACTCAGTTGTATTCACTCAATTATTTATTGTTATATTGGAATACATAGAAATACAGATAATGGCCTCATTGTCAGGCAAGATGGTTGGACAGTCCTGCATAACGTTGGATTCCATGCAGGTACGCAGAAGAGCAGCAGTTATAGTAATGGAAGTAGTGTAATGATGGCAGTGCAAGCACTGCAAAGATGGTGTAATATAAAATAGACGATTGAGATATCTGGCAAATTCAAATAACATCACTTGCAGGTTATCAAACAACCTTAGCATCAGATCAAAGCGTTTCAGTTTGTAATCAAGGTCTGATCCTTAAAGTATTAGAATATGCTTAAAATACCGTTTTAGTGTTGTCAAAACACAATATGTCAAATTTCTACATCTAGTTTATCATTGTGGCCTTTAGTAGTAGTAGTAGTAGTAATGGTAGTAGTAGCAGCAGCAGTAGCAGGAATAGCTGTAGGTCTGCCATCCTTAACAGCATGAATTAGTGCTCTATGTATAGTAAAGACAGCAAAATAAATAATTGATATGTATGAAACTATGTATTGTAACTGTTTAATATAATAATATAGTAATATTTAGCAAACTGTAAAATTTTACCACATTTACACAAAACCATTAAATGATTATTATATACAGACACTATATAAACATTTTACAAACATCTAGAATAGAATAACCTTTAATGTCATTGCACATCAAATATACACTGAAACTATGTTTTATCTTTTATTGGCAGGTGCAGCAGTGGGAGGTAGAATAATATGGAAAAAAAAGAGATAAGAAAAAAACTGATCAACATGTATAATTCTATAACTATTAAAAAATAAATAAACAAACAATAAGCATACACACACATGTTCAGAGTGCTAATGGGCCATCTGTCAAACTACTCAAGAAACATGTCACTGTGCTGAAATTCTTTCATATTTACCATAACAGGCTGGTTCATAATCTGGATCTGACAGTTACTGTTTTTGATCACTTTGGAAAAAATGCCATAAAGGCCCATAAGATGAGTCCTGATGCTTTCGTACAGATGGCGATCCAGCTGGCCTACTACAGGTGAGGTGCTGCAAAGTCATAACTTGGTGTGAATATTTTCAGTTGTCTAATATTATGCGGAGTTCCATCACGGGACCCTGCCATTTTAGTTGAAAATAGTTGTAATTTTTTTACTGCCGTGTAGCATTTTTAAGTTAGTATTATTTATTTTAGTTAGCAAGATTTTAAATTAGTATGAATGTAAAGCGGGCAACATGGCGGTGTAGTAGCTAGCACTGAGGATTCACAGCAAGAAAAACCATTTAGCTTTCTGACACAGTCCAAAGACATGCAGGAGCAAAAATGGATAAATACAATTGTGCACGTTGTAACTTAATGAATTATGGATCAGTTGTATAAAAATAAAGTCCACAGTGTTCTAGCAGAGTCTTAAGCACAGAGACAGCATTCCTGATAAGATGAATTTGTTGGTATCACTGGCTCTGATGATGATGTGTCTGGTGACCCTCATTTGTCTATAGGCGCGAATGTGACTGATAATCTGTCTCTGTGTGTCAGCCTGCCTCTAGATGGGAGAAAACGCAGTTAGGATAAAAGATAAACATAGTGATGTAAGACATCAAAGGGAACTACAGAAACAGTTACTTTAGGAGGTGTAAGTGATAAGGTATGTATGTTTTAGTTTACTTTAGTGATAGTTTTTCCTTTATTTGTCAGGGTTTACCAGAAGTGCTGTGCATCAATGGAACCTGCCTCCTTACGTACATTCAAATTGGGCCGTATAGCTATTATACCTTCAAACTCGAGTGACTCAGTTGCCTTTGTCTTGGCCTTTGATGATCCTAAAAAACAGGTCAGAACATAATGAAATGTGTAATCTGATCTAATGTGCTGGTTAATTTTTATTGCCTGTCACAGTTCTGCCCCGCCTCCCGGTGTTTTTGTAGTTCTAGCCGTTGTCTGCAACTCGCCTGGTTTATCGTCTGCTCTGTCGCGTCTCCACTCGGTGTCTGTCTGGTTAGTTCCTGTTCTTGTTGTACGCCTGGTGTCTCTGTCTGTGTGTTAAGTCTAGTGTGTCCTGTTTGAGTAAGCACCTGTTACATGTTTATCCTGGTTTCCCCTATGAGTATACCTTTGGTTCTTTTGTCTTTTTATCTGCTTGTTAATTCCCCTCCCGGGTCAACTTCCACGTTTTCCTCCTTTGGAGTGATTATTATTTGTCCTTACCTGTGCCTCTGTGTTCACCTTTTCCCTGTAAGTTAGTTAGTTGTCTTTCAGCGTTATCCCTTAATATTTGTTTCTTAGTGTGTGTGCTGCTAGCCTCCCACAGGAGTGATTTTGAGTTTTACTGGTTTCCATTGCTTGTGTGTTTGTTTAATTAAACCTTTAAAATAGAGTTTGTGTCCGAGTGCTCTTGGGTCCTTAACGCAACCTCCTGACATTGCCTTCATATTAGTGAAACCATCTATAAGAATATTTCACATAGAGTTGATGCTAAGGATTATGTATTTTAAAACTGTTTGATTTTAGATCAGTATTTGGCACAGATTTGTGCCAAATACTGACCTAATACTTGTGTTGCCTTTTAGATCATACTAATGAACACTAAATGACTACAAGCAATGAGCTGTAACATTTCTGTCTTTCTCTGTTTTACAGAGCATAGAGAAGGTTGATTTACTGGAAAAAGCTATCAAAGAACACAAAAGGCACACTGAGATGGTGAGTTTCTTTCGTCGCACCACTTAGTACTTTAATGTATAGAAGTACATGTGTATATACAGTATAAACAAACACACAAGTTTTACAAGTAAATACAATGCCCACAACAAACACAACAATATAACATATATTCAATTAAATCAATACGTTGTATTTATGGAATGTTAACAATTTATTCATATATATTACTAAAAATGAAACACATTGGCAATGGGCTTTAGAGATTGTTCCATTTAAAACCGGACTGAAAAAAAAAAGCTGTCTAAACCTCCTTGGCCCTATGTATGATGAGAGTGGGGCCAAAAAGTAGAATACTACCAGGGAGTTGATACAGAATGCACTGGGCGGGTCAGTCACTGCAAGTGTAGTGGGTTAATTATGGTATTAATGTATGGGTCAGCATAAGGGTATACGTTCCACAATAGGGGCGCAGACTACAATACTAAAGTACTGGAGTACAATTATATATGTATGTATTAATGTTGAATCTGTCTTCCTCCTACTCAATTCTGCCACCCCCTACACATTGTCCTGGCTGGACAGAGGAGCATGTTCGGCCAGAAGCTGATCAGTGCCAAGTGCTTCACAGAACGCCACAGGAACTCAATTCTTCCTGTGGCCATCTAAACTCTACAATTCCTCCCCCGCCTCCCTCAGTAAAGAATCAGAAGAGAATCAGAATTAGCTGTGTGTGTGTGTGTGTGTGTGTGTGTGTGTGTGTGCGGTGTGCTGAGATATGTGCAGTTTGTGTCCATATAGCAGCAGCAGTAGTCAGTTGTTCATTAGTGATATCGCCTGAGGGAAGAAACTGTTTTTGTGTCTGGTGGTTCTAGCAAAATGTAGCTCTGTAGCTTCTGCCAGAGGGTAGTGGCTGGAAGAGGTTGTGTTCGGGGTGCGAAGGGTCTGTGGTGATTTTCTCTGCCTGCATTCCTAACCTTGAGGTCCTGCAGAGAGGGCAGAGGTGCACCAATGATCTTCTCTGCAGTTCTGACTGTGCGCTGCAGTCTGTGATTGTTCTGTGCAGTGGCTGCTCCAAACCAGACTGTGATGGAGGAGCGGAGGATGGACTCAAAGACAGAATAGTAGAACTGTATCAGCAGAGGAAGGAAGTACATCCTCTGCTAAGCCTTTTTGAGTCGGGAGCTGATGTTGGTCTCCCACCTTAAGTCTTGGGAGATGGTGGAACCCAAGAATTTAAAGGTTTTAGCCACTGACACACAGGAGCAGAGTATGGCGAGGGGGGGTAGAACAGGGGGGTGTCGTCTGAAGTCGACTATCATCTCCACAGTTTTAAGCGTGTTCAGCTCCAGGTTGTTGTGACTGCACCAATGTGTCAGTTGTTCGATACACAGATTCATTACCGTCTCGGATGAGACCGATGATGGCAGTTTCGTCTGCGTACTTCCGGAGCTTCACACCTGGTTTGCTGGAAATTAAGTTATTGGTGTAGAGCAGGGGTTTCAGACTTGCGGCCCGCAGGACGATATTTTGCAGCCCCCACCTTGGTATGAAATTATAATATTAGTGTGGCCCGCAAGGGGAGTGGACCTCTGTCGGGGCCACTTAGCCAGCTCCTGCTTGCCATCCCTTTTCTAAGTTACAATGGCTTAAACTTAAACTTTCTTTATTTGTCACATACATCATTATACAGTGTAAAACACGCAGTGAAATGTGTTCTCTGCATTTGACCCATCACCCCTTGGGGGGGGAGCAGTGAGCAGCCACAAGCGGCGCTCGGGGAGCTAGCGCTAGGTGTCTCGCTCAGGGACACACCTGGTACGGGGGGATGGGCTGCCTCAGCTGAGAATCGAACCCGGGGCTGCTGCTTCTCAGCCCTCTGCCTTAACCACTCTGCTACCAGGCCGCCAGGCCGGCTTCAAGCAGTCCAAACCGGGACTACCGGGCTGTTCGTTCACTGTTTCGAACCAGTTTGCTTCATTAGAGTGAAACAGGCTTCGAAGCCTCGGTGTCAAACAGCCCATCTCTATTTGAAAGTAATCTGTGACTTCACAGTTTGTTGAATCGTCTTTCTCTGATTAATCACAACATTTATTCAGTAAAATAATGTTACTTAAGCTTCTTTTTTTTCATGTTTTTTTTTGTGGAATCCCCTATGCGGCCCAGCTTTACCGATACTCTGTCTACAGCGGCCCTAATGTAAATTGAGTTTGAGACCCCTGGTGTAGAGGGAGAAGAGAAGAGGAGAGAGGACACAGCCTTGTGGTGCGCCAGTCACCCACCATCTGTTGTGACCTGTTGGTCAGGAAATTGTAGATGCACTGACAGGTGGAGGGGGGAACAGAGAGCTAAGAGAGTTTAGAGGAGAGTGTCTCAGGGATGATGGTGTTGAATGCAGATGAGAAATCCACAAACAGAACTCTGGCGTATGTGCCTGGGCATGTATGGGATGTAATGTGGACCCATGTTGAGCGCATCCTCCACAGACCTGTTTGCGCCGTAGGCGAACTGCAGGGGGGCCAGCAGAGGGTCTGTGATCTTTTTCAGGTGGGCGAGCAGGAGACGTTCAAATGATTCCATGACCACAAACATCAGAGCGATCGGCCTGTAGTCATTGAGTCCTGTTATAGTGGATCTCTTAGAGGCAGGGATTATGGTGGAGTGTATAAAGGGAAGGGGATCTTGACACAGCTGCAGAGATGTGTAAAAGATATGAGTGAAAACAGGGGCACAGATATGAAGTTGTCATTGCTACAATGGAATGTTATGCCTATAACAACCTTAAATCCAACTGTATGTACACATACCGTTTACATCTGGCAGCAAGCTGTGAATGGCCCGTTTTAAACGTAACGTAAAGGAATCGAGAACTTCTACGCACAGTAGAAGTTCAGTTCTCCTAGAATAAAGAGTGCAACTCATACTTGGGAGAACTTTCAGCTCTCCCACAATCATAATAACAAAATTAAAAGAATAAAGAGTGGAGCTCATAATAATAATAATAAAAAGAATAAAGAGTGGAACCCAACTAGTAGAGCTGGAATGCAGAAGGTCACAGGTTTGATTCCCAGCCACTGCACCCAGCCCATCCCCCCCATATAAGGTGTGTCCATGAGTGTCCCGGGCGCGGCCTGTAGCTGCCCCCTTCTCCGCCCAGGTGGATGGGCTAAATGCAGTATTACAGATTTCACTGCATGTTGTACACTTTGTAGCTATATCTGTGACAAATAAAATTGGAGTCTTTCACGTTGCTGTGCAGACATTTTTTCATATTTTTCTTTGCATAGTTGCTTCCATTCAGCCAGATTGTAGGGTTTGTGAGTATGTCTGCAACTTCATCCAAAGCAACTGGACTTGTTTGGTTTCCTTGTGAGTATGAATGGCCTGTTCAAAGTCATGCCACAACATCTCATTTAAGACCAGACTTTTCATGGTTTCATCAACTATGGCAAGTTGTCCAAGTCCTAAAATTGCAAAGCAGTCCCAGACCATGTTTGAACATGTTTCATGTATGATTTTCTTTTTATGAAATGCTGTGTTAGTTTTACATCAGTCAACAAAATATTTGCCCCAAACTCCTTAGGATAACTAAGAGTTTTTTTGTCAAATCACCTCTTCCCAATCTGATCAGTGACGATATGTATAGCCGCATGTCGTCATTTAATCGCTGGCTGTCTAGGTGGTGTC
>JAUMHF010000017.1:22861648-22912227 GCA_032359275.1 Microctenopoma steveboyesi | reverse complement strand
TTGACCAGTCCAGTTTATTGTCCAAGTACACTCCCAGGTACTTATACTCCGACACAACCTCCACCTCCTCTCCTCCTATAGTGAGAGGCGTGACAGGACCCCCAGATATCCTGAAGTCCACCACCAGCTCCTTTGTCTTACTGATGTTGAGCTGAAGGTGGTTTAGCTCACACCAGTCCACAAAGTTTTTCACCACTCCTGTGTACTCTGTGGTGTCTCCACCGTGAATACATCCCACAACTGCAGAGTCATCAGAGAACTTCTGAAGGTGGCAAAACTCTGAGTCTCTGAGACAGGACTGTCCCCTGTGGAGCTCCTGTGCTGCAGACCACAGTGTCAGACTAAACATTTATTAATGGTTTTCATGTTTAGGGTGAGATCAGTTGGTTCACATATGTGGTCAACTTTAGGTAGAAAATAAAATTTTTATTAACATTTATTAACCTCCCGAACCCTTGGCCCTTTTATAGAAATTTACTTGAAAAAGACCTGCCCAAAATGAATTTAATATATACAAATATAAGAACCATAAGGTTTATTTGATCTGTTTTGGTACCAAAATAAAGCAAGGAATCAAGCTTATTCAATCTTATCCAATTTTACTTGTGGTTATGTAATGCCTATTCTGTGCTCTGTGTTCTCTGTGCATTTAAAAATTTTAAAACGTTACAATACGGGTCACAAAGAGCCTTATTAATTGTTAATAACAATTAAGAAAGGCTTACACTGCACTGCTGGCTATTTAGAAGAGTTATTAAGGGGTTTTTGTTTTGAACCTAAAACTTTAATTTCTACACGAAGTTGACCGCATATGTAAACCGGCTGATCTCAACCTCCCAAAAGGAAGTTGGGCATTTTAAGGATGAACAAGTAAGTGGGAAATCATGAGACTTGGGTAATCATTTATAAAACCTTATCAACTCTTAAAGTTATTCAATACCTGAATTAGCCCAAAACCCTAAACAAATAACCATAAATAATGTTGTTTAGTATATTAAACAATTATTGTTTAATACTTATTACTAAATTAAATAGGGCTAATAAAGATTGTTAAAGACACAAAATAATGTATAAATAATACCTTAGTTAACAAAAACACCATTAGTAAATGATTAGTAGATGCAATAGTTAACTTACCTGTTACATGATGGAGGTCGGTTACATCTCAATTCAATTCATCTTTATTTTTATAGCACCAAATCATAACAAGTCTTTTCAGGGCGCTTTACATAGCAAAAAATAAGTGTATATGTAAACAAAATAATTCAGAAAACTCAAGTCCCATTTGAGCAAGCACTGGGCAACAGTGGAGAGTAAAAACTCCTTTTAAGAGGAAGAAACCTCCAGCAGAACCAGGCTCAGTGTGGACGGCCATCTGCCTCGACCGGTTGGGGTCAGTGGACAGAGAGAGAAAAGAACAGCAGGCAACACAGATCACAACAACAACAAGGAGCAGCAGACGAAGCACCGGCAGGTTGGTAGGTCCAGCAACCACAGCTCCAAGGTCGAGGGTTCCTGCAGAAAGGTACAGAGAGAAAGAGAGACAGAAGGATGAAGCAAAACTAGGGCAGAGGGGAAACAACATTAACAAGTAATGATGTCATGATAAGAGAGAGAGAGAGAAAGAAGAGAGGAGCTCAAAGTGTCAGGAAAGTCCCCCAGCAGACTAAATCTATAGCAGCTTTACTAATCTTGACATCTGTCAAAAGTAAATTCATGTTTCAGTGTGTTGGTAAGGTTCATAATATTCCAGATCTGATTCTGCCTCCGTCATGTATGTTTGGACCTCTGAAGAAATAGGTGGTGCTCAGTCCCTTTGTATTTCAGTCTTCATTCATCTAACAAGCGGGGAAAAGCAGGAGCTAAAAAACTGTGTTAAACAGGAAATCAGATTATTAGATTCAGTGAGATGGTCAGTTATAAGACATATCACTAGCTTTTAATCTATGTAATTCTGCATAATATAGCCTCCTTACAATGTCTGTATGTAATGTATTCCATTGGCATAAAAGGAAATCAACTTCATCTGGCATTTGTAGACTTAACATGACAAGCTTAATGATAATCACCATTCTGTGCTCTGTTATTACCTGACAAGGTTTATATGCTGAAAATGTTTTTTGTCTTGTGAATAGAAACAAGGAAGGAAACAAGGCACCTGTGATGCAAGATCCCAGGGACCCACTGCCCATGCCCCAGAAACTCCACTTCAACATCACAACTGACATCAAACAAGACATTGAGGAGGCCAAACAGCATATGGACAAGTGAGGGCAGCTTTTACTTGTGATAGACTCACTCTGTGACAGAAAAATATAAACCAACTAACATTAAACTATTTGGAATACAGACTACAGAGATTGGGCTAAAAACATTGTACGAGAATCCTATAATCCACACCAGACCGTTAATATTGGAATGTCCTGTCTGCCTTGAATTACATGTATCATATAAATACTCGGAAATGTTTCACTGTGCTGAAATCTCTCATTTCGACCATCACAGAATGGTACAAAACGTGGATCTGACAGTTACTGTCTTTAAACACTTTGGAAAAAATGCCATAAAGGCCCATAGGATGAGTCCTGATGCTTTCGTACAGATGGCGATCCAGCTGGCCTACTACAGGTGAGGTGCTGCACATTCTCACGTCTTAAAGTTCTCTAGTACTGAGAACTAAACTGCAGAAACTACTACTTTCGGTTATTCAAGGAATTCTGTTTGTGGGTTTTTTTTGTTTTACTGCAGTAACAGTTTTCATCTTCTTTCTTATGTCAGGGTTTACCAGAAGTGCTGTGCGTCAATGGAACCTGCCTTTGTACGTACATTCAAAATGGGACATTTAGATATAATCCAATCAAGATCAAGTGACTCAGTTGCCTTTGTCCTGGCCTTTGATGATCCTAAAAAACAGGTCAGAACATAATGAAATGTGTAAAGTGATCTAATGTGCTGGTTAATTTCTATTGCCTTCATATTAGTGAAACCACCTATAAGAATATTTCACATAGAGTTGATGCTGAGGATTCGATATTTTAAAACTGTTTGATTTTATCTCAGTATTTGGTATCACAGATATCAAATATCACAGTATCACAGATCGCTTAGGAAATACTGCATTAGACTCTTTAGATCATACTAATGAACACTAAATGACTACAAGCAATGGGCTGTAACATTTCTGTATTTCTGTTTTACACAGAACATAGAGAAGGTTGATTTACTGGAAAAAGCTATCAAAGAACACAAAAGGCACACTGAGATGGTGAGTGTCCTTCGTTGACCACTCATTACTTTTATCATGTCATTTACCGTGTCCTCTAATATGACTATAGACTGTATATACTAAACAACTGTATACATAAGTTAAATAAAATCGAAATAAATACAATCCCTGCAGCAAATAATGGGGAAGAATGGTTTTATGCTCCTGTGCTATGTCCTTAAAACCTTACTTACTACATACTACAACTAATCGCTTGTTTGTCCAAAAGTCTCTTATGGGCTTTAGTTACACGCTATGTGCCGACCCGAAATAAATATTAATTCACTAAAAATATATGATTGTAAATATAATCTTAGGTCTATCTTAGTAATAGAATAAATTGTTTTAAAGTATATTTGATATTTTATTGACTCCTTTTATATATAGGGGAGTTTTTACATAACTAATGAGGTCCAGCATTACCACCCTGCCTAGAACTCTCAATATACCTTTGTAAAATGTAGTAGATGCGCCCCTGTTGCTAAGATTATTAAATATATTGCAGCCGAGTGGTTCGCAGTGTCCGCTGTCCACTGACTACTAAATACTAAAAATTGGGTTTAAATCTCAGAGCTTTTAAAAAGACCATTATTGGAATATCTCACAATCAATTGAACACTGAAGCAAAATCAACAATGCTCCCAATTTACTTTGAATGCCCCAAAACATGGAAAATTGGTCTGCTAGGGGTGTACTCCAAGGACAGCATCTTTCAAATGAGCAACATAAAGAGCAGAATGACTACATAGATACAGAGCCCCCTAGGGGTCAGGTGGTAGAAAAAATGTATTGCACACTTATTTGTTATTTTGGGTCACTATAACGCGGTTCACCTTTATTTGCTTTGCCGTTTGCCGTATTTGCTGCCTATAATTTAAAGAGTCATTAGAAACCGTCTGTTTACTGTATGTCTAATTTGGTTCAATTGCTTTTGTTTGCCATGTGTCTCTTTGGAGATCCTTAATGTTCTTTTCCTACAGAATCACATTGTGAAAAAAACTAACTGCAGAACTGTCATCATTTCTAGTACGAAATCACATATTTTATTTTCAGCCCTGTAGTGTCTCATGCTCATAAATATAAAGCCACGGGTAGTTATGTCTTGTGAAACACAGTTTTCTTTTTATTTTATAAATAAAATTGAAAGAACTTCATTAAAAGACCTGCTCCCTGGTTTCTGTGCTACCCACGTGGTCTCTAATCCTCTAATAAGCCTTTTTGTTTGGGTGCCATGAGGTTTCCGGATAACAGTTCCTTATAAATAAATACTCTTTGGTCTCTTTTACTTAACCCACGCTCATCTTTATTGAGGCTCTATGAGCTTAATGCTAAGTGAAATATTAAACATATATAAAACTTCTTTGACTGTAGTGTCACCTGCCACATGGGGGCAGTGGAGATCCACGTGAGGAACATATGTCCATCCATCTTTTGGACAACAACTCACTGAAAGTTAAGTTGTCATCTAAGTGTATGTCCAACAGTTAATAAAGTTATCACAGACAGCTCCCACAGGTTTCAGTAATGTGTTTGCAAAGATATGTAATTGATGATATTCATTTTATTCCAGAGGGTGGCAGTTTATCTAGATTTTTCATTCCCAAGTGAGACTGAGCCCCTCTGTTCTTCCCTGCTAAGTGCTGTGAAGCTTCTGTTGGTCTGTAGTATATCCTCCTCCAAACAAACAAAAAAGTCTGAAGGTTATAGGACACCTTCCCACATGTCTTCCAGACAAATCATCTTGTTTGCTGTTTGAGTCTTCATCTCTGGTCTTTCTGTCCTCCCTTTTGTCAGTGTGACTCAACAGTTAAGCTGTAAGAGGGAACCTTCAGCAGTTTAATGAACAATGATGTGTTTTGTCTTAAATAATACCGTTTGTATTTTCATAGCCATTGAAAACACAAGCTCCACAGTCTGTCTTGTCTAGGTTCATTCGTGTTTATGCTGTTTCATTGGCTCATTTTTTTGTATTCATTTATTATTTCATTTGATTTAATCTAGAGATATTCTTACACATCTCTCCCATAAGATCAAATGTTGCACAAACTATTGTTTGGCCAATCAATTTGGGGAAGTCTATTATGTACTTGTACTTGTTTCTCAATACACTGCACCAATAACATGTATTTGAGGCTGACATTTCGGTTAGTTTAATGTTGATCTTTAATGTTAATCTAAGTGGTATCAACAAACATAAAGACACTGTTACGCTATGTTTTTACTCACGGCAGCGCCATGCTTGTTTACACATTTAAGATACAATATGCAACAGTTTGGAAGTCACATAGGCAGCTTTAAATATAAAGTCATTTTATTGTAGTTATTTTTCTCCCAATTAGTTGTGCTGAAAAAAAGAAAATCTAAAGTCATTGCACAAAAAATAACTTGGACTCTGCAAATAATGTGTACTCTATGTAAGTACTCAGAAGGTGAAGTTGATGAATCTTAATAAACAACTGTTGACTACAATTATATATGATTTGCTGATATCTAGCCTTTTTTAATTAAAAAATAAAACGTCCTGACCTCTACTCTCGAGTTGATACACCTTGCTAACTGCTAATTTGTCCACATTTTGAATTCCAAGTTAAAAGGCTAGTCTAGAGGTTTGAAGTTAGCCTTCTAATCTATGAGGCTGTACTTAGAAAGGTAGTATTTTATGAGAACATAAGCTGACACGTTTACAATGACAATGTTAACATTAGTGTTAGTATGCTGACATTTGTCTTATTTGAGCTTAACCTTTCTATGCACTGCAGTAACATGAACATTTCCCCCCCTTGGGCATCAATGACATCCAGCTTGTTCCTTGCAATGCATACACCTAACTCTCCACCCTAAAAAGCATTGACCATTTCTAAATCTGTTGTTTTGATGATTCAAATTAGTTCCAAATAGCAGTACAATGAATATGTAGGCATGTTTGTAAGTACACTCCTATACGTTGAGAGAATGCACCATTGTTCATAGGCACTGAGTATAATAGTTAAAGGTACCAACTTTAAGGAAATGTAACGGTAAGAGAAGGCACATCAGTAGTACATTCAATCTGAACTGCCAAGTTCTATTCAATATAATCATATCCCATTTATTTAGAGATCTCAGTTTTTCTCCTTATGTGGTCCTTCTCAGCTCTACCCTTTCCTTTTATCCCATTCTTTCACCCATCATGTCCAATTTCGTTTGCACACTCTATACACTGAACGCTGACAACGTAAAATGCATTTGGTGGCAGCAATCCTTGGATGTTTGTCTAACCTAATGTGGACATCATACCTATCGGCAATCAGCAACAGAAAAAAATGTGACAGACGGTCAGTGACAATATACTCATATTAGTCCAACCCTAGCTTTGGGGGTGAAGTCCACTGTGTTTCCATCATCACAGTCAATCTGCTGCAAGCAAAGCCAAGTTAAATACAACCACCTCAAAGAGGGCAAACAAAGTTCATTGTTTCCATTATTTCCTGTAAGTCCATCAAAGTTAGGTAATCAGCTCCTTCCATTATTGTGTTCTTCTTTTACTCAGTTCAGAAGTTCACAATCAATCACGTGAACACCTAATGAACTAGATGGTCGGATCGACGAAGTCTGATCTGGCAAATCCTTTCTGAAAAACACACAAACACAGGGAAACCAGTGGTAGACAGTGTCATCAACCATTATCAGTGCATTTAATGTTCACACATCAGACCCCACTTCACAACAAGATCAACATCTATAAGAGTCATCTTCCACTGCAAATTAAACGAATCTAGTTGAGCTCTTAGTGTAGTTGTAGTAGACATGAATTTGGTTTAAGCTAAGATAAATGAGTAAAACCTAACTAAAACAAATGTTGCATTCATATTCTTCTCTGCTAAATATTGCTCTTATTTTTTCTTAACTTTTTACTGTCCAATCTACTGTTTCCTTGTTCAACTCACTTTGTTTGCACAAGCTGATGAATTCAAATTCAGCTCCTTCTAGTTTATTAGTAGTTTGTCAGCTGCAATACACATTTTTACCCTTATGCTATAAAAATTGGTATTAGACATTTATCAGGCAGTTGTGTTCTCTTCCATGTTTAACTACCCATGTGCTTTTCATCTAAATGAACTGACAACGTTTTTCTAAACTTCTCAAAACGTTTCAAAGTCCAGTAAATCAAATGACCATCTAATATGAAAGTTTTCATTCTGGGAACCATGAATAGCCACATTTCAAGTTAGTCATGTCACTGTTCTCTCGATATTTTCTCTTTGAGCTGTTTTTTTGCCGTGCCAGATTCAGTCTCAACAGGAGCTAAGCCTGTGTGTTCTGTGTGCTCAACCTTTAATTTGAAACCACTGTTGTGAGGGCTTCTCTGTCCCGTAACGACATTTTAGCCCATCGTCACAGTGTTTCTCCGTCGATAACTGCCAAGTCCACTTTACCAAACTCTTCTTTTACTCTTCACAGAACACACAGAAGAGACAAACCCAAAATGTGTCAGCCAAATTCTCTGCATTCCTGCTGAGAAGGGTCACTCAAACATTACAACCCAGCAGCCTCCGGCCAGACCTCAGTGATAATAGTCACCAATGAAGTATTAAGGAGAGAAAGCAGGGATCCTCAAAAGAATGTAGTGGCGTGTGGGCTATAGTTTTTCCTAGTGCTATTTCTGTTGCATCAAAACAGTCCTTATCATTCGGCATTAATTGAATAAATGGCTTCCAGTGTATAAAGTGAGAGGGACTAGTGGAGGCAATGAACTTGTAGTTTTTTCAGCATACATCCAAATTCAAATTTTGCACTTCACAGTAATTGTTCACTTTTTGTATATGCTATTATTAGTCAGATGCAAAGACAAAATCAAAAGTTTTGTTTCATATCCACACATTTTTTTATCACCAAAGATTCACTAGATATTTAATAGGCAGATTAAATAGATACTTTAGATCTAATATATTCTGTTTGTCATTTCTCAATGTGACAGTTTGATAGCCAGCCCATCATAAAAAGAGGTTAAGTAACTCCACAGTTTAATTGTTATCAGTTACAGAGAAAATACTTGCATTTGCAGAGCCCAGGTTTCCCTAGATAAGGCGTAGACAGAAACTAATGAGGTCCAGGCTTTAGGGGCAAAGTGGAGGAGGGTGAAAGACATCCAGCAGGAAGAGAGGAGTGGAGGTCAAGGAGGATTTACAAAAAAAGAAGACAGATGTGTGCAGACATAAACTAGAAAAACATCTGGTAGAGATAAAGGTTAAAAGCAGTGTGAGCCAACACCCACACATTCTGTTCTCCATTTCAACTTCAGGCTCATGGCTTCATTTAAACATGCAGCAATATTCAAATTCAATGCAAGTGCAGTGTTAAGCCTTTAATGTAATAATGCGTCTGTTTTTCAGCAGGACAATGAACAATCAGACAGCTACTAAAGTACAGAAGGCGATCACGCCAGCAAGTGCACAGCATATGTGGGAACATATCAAGATTGGTGGAAAAGCATCCGTGAGCTTGGCTGAATCAATAATTTAAAAAAGATTTAATGAGGTTTATTTTTGCTTATTGCTTATTTTCATGTGTTATAAAAAATAACTGCAGTGTGTTTCTAACACCAACAGTCATGCAAAACAACTTATTTCCAGCTGCCCCCCTTCCCGATAAAGGCTGTCTACATTCCACTGTGGCCACTTTCATGTAAGGCCCATTCAGACAATAGCAGGGCTCCACCAGTACTTGATGCTGTTCTCACAACAATCAGTAGTGAAGTCCAGGGTATACGCAGGTATACGGCGTATAACCACTTATTATTAGGTCGTCACAGCGCATACCTACTTTTAAACCCCCGTGTTACGGATATACGCTGCAGTGTAACACAGGGTATACGCAGGTATACGGCGTATAACCACTTCTTATTAGGTCGTTACAGCGTATACCCACTTCTAAACCCCAAAATACAATTAGCTCAATAAATAATGAAACAGAGATGACTGAGAACCTTCACAGATATATAACAGTGATAAGAATTTTAAGAATTTGAAATGAAACATTCACAATGCGAGAGAGGTCAGGACTTTCTAAGTCAATTCAGGTGGTTTGACAAAAGTGTGGCTTTGATCAATTTCGATCCACACATCCCAATTTTTGGGGCCTCATAAATATTGGCACAAACTAAGATAATTACAAACATAAGGATTGCTTTTGATACTTGGATGAAAATCCTTTGCAGTCAGTTCCCGCCCAAAGTCTGGAACCTACATACCCAATGCTGTGGTTTCTCCCCTCTTTCTGCCAGTTCAGTTCTGTCTTTTGTAAATGAGAACCACTGGTGGAGTTTAGGTTATCTAACTTGGCCATTTAGAATATTTGATTTATTAAACTTGAGAAACTCATGAGAAGCTTTTGCTGTATGTTTTCAGGTCATTATCCATCTGCAGTGTGAAGCAGTGCACTTTTGCAGCCTTGGATTGCAAAGCAGAGAGTATAGTCATACAATTCATCTTGATACTTCTATCAGCTGTCAGGTCATCAATAAACACCATTATCACATTGGTTCTATTGGCAGCCATACAAACCTACTGATTCTAGCGCTAATCTTGATTGTGTTTATTATGCTTATCATTTTTGTAATTACAACCCATTTAATATATTGTATTGTATTAATGTGTAATAAAACACATATTTGCAAGCTAAGAACCTCTGTCGATACATGCTGAGAATGCTTCTAATTTTGTTTCTCAAAACTTAATTTAATAAATTTTGACTCAAGTTGCAAGACTTTAATTTTCAATTCCACAAAATTCCCATGTGAAAGTGCTGTGGTCCTTCTGTCACAAATACATACATGCAAGAGGTGAGCACAGCCAGAGAAATAACAGATAGTGTTTTTTCACCCAACAAACTCTGTGCAGTTGAACTATTTTTGGCACATTTCTATGCTTCTGGTGGGCTTCATTCCTGTGGTAACTCAGCTGTCAGTTTGATATAAAGTAGTTGGTTCCACCATGCAGAGATTTACAGCATGTGAAACCTTGCCATAAGAATGGTGTATAACTACGGCAAGGCGCTCTGCTGCCCGGAAAATTCAGTTTACTAAATTAATTTAGATTAAAAAATATATTTTCATCAATAAATGTCCTGTGGGAATTGATGGAAATGACCGGAATGGCTTTATTATCTACCATACTGTCTTGACTATCTTAACTGGTCAACTCATCTATCAACAATGTAATTAAGCTTTCTCTGTCTTTTGGCTTTAACCTTGTGCACCTCATTCTTAACAAACAGGGTAGTTATGTATTATATACTGTATGTGGATAATTTTGTGAAACAGCTGTGTGTCTCACCATTCTGAAGTCTCTGTGTAGTTTGTTGTACTGGAACATGTTACAGAGGACGGTCGAGGCAGCCGTGGCAGCTTTTAAAGCCCCAGAGCTAAACGGAGACAGTGACGGACAGTGAGAAACAAGATGAGCAGGAAATACCAGCGCATAAGTGATACATACTTGATTCTTAATTTAAAAAATTCATTTTATGAACATGTCTCATGTAAACAGGAAATCCGTTGTAAAGAGTATGAAAAAAAAAGGTTTTCGTGCATTAAAATAGTAAAAACTGGGTTTGTGACCTAATTCTGTTTACTACTTTTACTTTCTGAAGCAGCATATCTCAGTGCACGTTACCTGTTATCATGGGATGTCTTGATGCCCTGCAGCTTTGGCACACCATTTAAGAATAAAATGTCCCGCGCTGCTGAGGAGCTGCAGGTGACCAGGTGATTAAGGGCTGCACAGATATTGACTACTACCTCACTGGACGGAGTTTTCTGGAGACCATCATGTGGCAGCTTAGACACCAGAATACTCACCATGTTCTTAGCTGTGAGACAAAAAAAATCATCTTACAGGACAGATAACACCATGCTTGTTCATGTTGTCTATTATAGGTACACTCCACCAATATCAGTTCATCTACCTTATCACTTGTCTACCACTGCCACCAGTATTCCTGGAGCTTGAACCATACAAGCAACTTGTGGTTGCAACATCTCCATTTTGACAACTTTTTAATCTGCCTTGACTTCTTCATTTCCCTCAACACCATATGTCCTTCCCTGCTAGGATGGACAATATTAAAAAAATCCAGGTCGACACTCCCATGATCTCTTGGCTGATGACCAGTACATTCACCTGCAAAACTGTGTGTGGGTGGACATTTACTGTCCACTTAGACAAATAACAGAACTGGACCATCAACAGTATTATACAAGAGGCCAAAAACTGATCTGGAAATTGTGTTTGTTAAGTTACACCTACAGACAAGCAGCAATATGCTGTATTTAGAGCAAATCTGTAAAATGTTGGAAAGATTAGCTGAGGAAAGTAGAAGGTAATGTTCCCACCTAACGGTCAATGCACCAGGCCTGAGGTCGTCATCATGTATCGATCATATTTCTACAGATGTTCCTGAGCATTGCTCAAATATTGCCTATTAGTTACAGTGATCAAAATCTTGTAGGTTTCCTTTCTTTTGAACAGACAGCTTCTGAAAGGTTCGCTATTGTCCTGTATAACTATGATAACAGTAAATGTAACTGATCACAGACAGCTGATTACCGAGTAACAACAGTCTTCTGTCTGTGAAGCTGTTAAATGTGTCATTATCCACTATTGTTGGTTCAGACCTTCATAGCTAAATAAAAGTATAATGCAGCCTATCAAGTAAACTCAGTTTGGCATATCCACAGACGAGTGAAGAGTGGAAAACCTTCAGCAATCTTACCTGTGTGCTCTTTGTTGGTGGAGTGTTTGGCCAGATTCCTCAGCAGGCCGGTCAAAGGCCTGAGCTCCATCTCATTGTTGGTATCTAGGAAATCCAGTAGAATAGGAAGCATCCTCTCCTGCTCCATCACCACATTGCTCAGCACTGATGACCACTGGAAGAGATGGGCACAGATCACGTTTGTTTTCTTGCTGAAGAATCCAATTACAAAGCGAACAAAAAGTACACCAGACTGTTCGTCCTGGAAATCTGAATATACATGGGAAGTTACTGATTTCTGTATCATGTGAGGTTCCTACCCTGGCTTCTCCTGCAGTGATATTTTGCAGGGCTCCTATGGCAGCCTCGCGGCTGGTGGAGCTGATGTCACTGTTCTGTAGAACAAGCTTGTACAGCACCACCACCTTAGGGTGCCACAGCCACTCAGACCCTTTAGGTTGTCGGGACAGTTCAGACAGTGCGGACAGATACTGGCTCTGCTGCTGTGGAGAGGACCAAAGAGAGAAAGCATCTTCATTTACCATGTCATAAGGTACATTCTGCTATACAACACTGGGTTTAGAATATTTTACTTGTATCAGCTGTGTTTTGGTGATGTCGTTTTTCTCTATTTTTGTATCAGATAGTATAATTATAGGGTCTATGCATGAACTCAACATTTACTGTTGAGCCTGTGTGGACATCCCCACATCAGAATTTGCACACCGTCTTAATAAAAAGCTCCAGCTGTTTAGCTTCTGTATGCTACACAATGTGCATTAGCTAGTCACTGAGTTCTTGTGTCTCCTGTACTGGGCAGGTAATGGACACTGTGTTTTCATCAGCAGCTCCTGCATTAGACTGAACCAAAAATAAAGGTACATATGTAGACAGAAAAAGCCACATTTTTACTTAAACATTAATTGGTGAAACATTTAAGGATGTGTGAATATCTTGAAATTCAATACTGCGGTACACGTGTAATTTTATGTGTTATATGTATTACCTGTGTGTTTTTTTTGTTATACAGAGAAAAGCAGCCGATGGCCTCGCTCCCCCTTGAAGCAGAAGCTCTCGTCGGGCCCTCCAAGCACAGTCGGACTGAGGGAGGAAGCTCTGCGTACAGCTGGTATGACAGATTCCTCATCACACACAATGAATTCTCCAAACCCTGGATGTTAACACAATTGCAGAAACAGGAGACAAAAGGGAGTTTGACAGGATTATAAACTTACTATCATGAGTGGACGACACATACAAACTAAACAGCTGAGTAGAATAAGCTGAGAATAAACTGCTGAATCCGTGAAATGGTTCAGTATCCAACAGCCATAATGTGTCTTATAAGTGGATCTGTTCATACCAAACCAAAAGAAAAGAATAAACTATGTAGATCGTAATAAAGTTGTCCTTTTGCCTTCAACCCACAGTGTTGAGTGACAGCAAATGGGGAAAAATGACCACAGCCCTGCTTGTTGCACAGGGTTGGTCCAGATATCACAGTTATTACTTATTGTGTTTAGTGCAGGAAAGAGAAGCTGAAAATCTGCACAGAGGATTTTTAAATGTCGTTAGGCGATGTCACATAAGGTCCAGCATACAGTTTGCCACACATGTCAAAACAGGCGCCCATTAAAGTGAATCTGTTGATCTTTCCTGTGGAGATTAAGGGGCCAGTGTTGATGGATAAGACTGAGAAGGAGGCTTACATGTTTGTTTGGCATTCCTCCATTCAATGTCTATGGAAAAGCAAGGTCTAGTGGCTATAAGAAACACTGGTTCCATAAAAACTACAACAATTTTAAAACCTTGTCTGCTGCACCTTGTATTGATCTCTGTTGCCTTTTGTTTTATTTCTCTCCTCTCTCCACTCACCCCAACCCGTTGAGGCAGATGACCACCCACCTAGAGCCTGGTTCTGCTGCAGATTTCTTCCGTTAAAGGGAGTTTTTCCTAGTGCTTGCTTAAGTGGGACTCCCTACTCCCTACCCCGAACCCTAGGGTGGTGATTTGGCGCTATACAAATAAAGTTGAATTGAACCTCCATTATGTATTTTCAGCCTTAAAACTATGCATGCATGTCGCTGTCCCACCCCGATACAGAAATAACTAATTAATCATTTTTGTGGCATGTCTAAAGGACAAAAGAATTATCTGGCTGCAGGTACTGATTTTGTTTGTTGGCTTTTGTTGAAGGAGCCAGTGCTACAAGCACAGAGAGATTCATTGGTAAAAAATAACAGTAGAGTTGGATTGGCTTTTGTGAGATGCTATTACAGTACATTAGATGCTGGTTGGTGCTGCCATCATTTTCCAGGACACCAACAACTATAATAGAGGAACAGGCTGCTGTCTGAGTGTGTCACATCAATTTCAGAAGATATATTGTTCAGCTATGAAATGTGATTTCATATGCTTTCAATAAATATAACGCATCAAATATACAGTATATTCAATCACAATGAAGGTCTCTGACTTGCTATCGACACTGGGATTATAAAATGTGATAGAGTTCGTAGAAACTGGGGTGGGGGGTGACAGGCTTATGGAATTCAGAACCATATAATGTTTGTCTTGGGATTTGTGATAAGAAAAATTGGGACATAAAACACGCACACCCACACACTAGCATGTTGTGTAACCTAAGTCTGTTTATCTTTATCTTTAGTGGCTGGTGCTCACAGCTACTGCCTGTGTGGTCTGGTGTAGCTATAATGGCAGTAGTGACTTTAAAAATAGACTTGGTCTAAAACGTCACAAATGAATAATCAGGTGCAGGACTTACCTTATCATCAGCCCTCTCATCTTGTTGAATGTAGGACACCAGGGAGTTCACCAGGCCTCGCATGTCTCTCATCTTCTGTCTCGTTCGCTCATTGACTGAGCTCAAGTTCCTGCGTGTGCACACGATCAGACAATCGCACAGGTGCACCAGACCATAACACAGAAAAGCTGTAAAAACTTTATAGGTTTGTGCACAATTTATTTTCCTCAAATGTGACAAATTCTAATTTCTGGATAATTTGTCTTGAAATCCACATGCACACGTTACGCCAGCTCAGTTTGATAAAGGCTGTGCTTTGTGCACGGTGTACTGCAGAGTCACCTGAGGCAGCCAGTGGTGTTGTAGAAGATGTCTTTCTCGGATGGGGACAGCGGGATGCTACGGCACAGAGGGATCAACACTTTCTCTGTCAGCTCTGATAAAGTGTCTTTGGACAGTTTCTCCTTCAGGTTGTCTCTGGAGGACAGATTCCATAGGATACCTGCAGCCACCACACGTTTTTGGTGTGTTGTCAGAATAACCAAGTTCATACATGAGTGATAGGTACGGTAGATAACGATTAATTGAGTAATACCATTTCATTAATTTTAATAGAGACAAACTGGGAGACATCTCATAAGCAGCAGACAAACCTGTGATGGTCTTTCGAAGTTCCTCGTCAGGTTCACTTAGGATGCCAATGAGGCGCGTCACTCCACCAACATCTATGAGCACCACCTTGTTGTCGGCGTTCTCGTAGATGATGTTCCGCATGGCTCCAGTAGCATAGCGCAGCACTTCTTGGTTGTCACTGGAGAACAGCCGAACCAGAGCCGGAATGCCATGCAGAGCACGAACCTGATCAGGAACAGCACAGCGTGTACTGTAATTACACATAGTACACATCTGCATATCGTGAGAAACTACAACAATGAACTTGTAGCTCACATGTAATCACGCACACACATGTACACACACAGATAACTCACCAGAAGATGTACATATGCACACATTGACAGAAAAACAAATCAAATACAGAAACATAAAAATATATTTGCCATATATCCAAACACAATAAAATACAGGAACGTTACCTGGTTTTTGGCATCGTTGCTATGGTAACATTGGTGTTGTATATATGCAGCTCCCAGAACTTGCAAGGCAGTGTCTGATTCAGAGAGATATCTGATGGCTGTAGACATGTCCAGACCCTGCATGCTGGGTGCACACGCACACACACACACACACACACACACACACACACACACACACAAACACACACACACACACAGTGAGTTATTCACACAAAGCTTTACAAACAGTAGAGCTGCAATTGCCACTGAAAGCTCAGTCGTTTTAATGAGTGAATAGCATGTCTTACTCTCCCAGTGGGTCGTTGCTGTGTATCGATGCTCCATCTAAAACATCCACTCCTTTCCCGACGCTCCCCACACTGCGTACTGACGGAGCCCTGTAAAGAGGAGCTTGGTACTGTCCCATCCCTACAACCTGGTTAGTCCTGGACACATGCTTCTGCCACTGATTTCCCCAGCCATCTCCTGCCACTTGGACCCCCCTGCCAGTCCCCACCCAGCCCTCCTGGCCAAAGGCAGAGCCCTGCTGCTGGTAGTGCTGCTGTCGGTTGGCAATTCGGTTGATGGTGCGATGGGAGGGGCCTTTGTAGGTATACTGATATGGCAGCTCCTCTTCCTGGCAGAAACCTCTTTCCTGGGCCAGTATACCACTGAGGCTGCGCCGTAGGGTGCCAGGAGAAGGCTCAGTGATTCGGTAGGTAGTAGTCTCTGGATGACCTAACACAGCGAGAGGAAGCCCCTCCTGGTCTGCTTGGAACAGTGACCTCGAGCGTGTGCTTCTACTGTGGGACTGAGATGTCTGGAAGCTGCTCTGTACAAAGCCGGTTCCTTTATGGCTCACTTTGGAATTGGTTTCCACGGCAGAGCGTGAGGAGAAACCAGAGGTTTGAGGGGGTACAGTGGACACCTATATACAAGATCAGCAGACACATGACAGCAGGCAAAGGTAAATGTACAAAACAGTACAAGCAAGACGTTTTTGCCTGTGGGCATTCTTAGTCACCCAGGTCATGGTTAAAGCAAGAAAAAAAAATGCTGTTCAGTGGCAGCTGGACTTCCTTCCAGTCCTTTAGAATTTAAGAGCTTAGGAACAGCGCCTCTTTGTTTGCTCCTTCTTTGAAACCAGTTCAGTGAAAGAAGCAGAAGCCTTTGTACTGTTAGACTGGCTTTAAAAGCAATGTCCTGTTTATATTCTTCATCTGCCTTTTCATTGTTCTCATGTTTTTCTCAGTGTTGGACGTCCATTTTCCTTCTCACTGACAGAGATAATTAGATCAGAGAGGAAGTGTTCACAAACAATACAGGATCTCTGCTTTTAGGTTTGTGTACATTTAGTGCACTTTATTGTTGATCATTGATACTATATGTTTATTGTTGAGGTCATATTAGTAGAGTCGTAGTGGAGCGCATTTTATTAAGCGCTCCAAAAAGGTTTTATCCAAAGCAACTGGACTTGTTTGGTTTCTTGACGACGTTTCACCCTTCTATTCCAGACTTGTGAAAGCCCTCTGGAATGGAAGGGTGAAACGTCGTCAAGGAACCAACAAGACCTTTTTGAAGATAACCATAACCTGGATGACTGAGAACCTTCACAGATATTATATTAAGAGGTGTTTTGTGTGATAATTCTATCATAAAATTCTCTCTTATAACTAGCTATCCATACGTGTTCTGTCTGTGAAGAAGCTGTGGCCACACTTTAGAAAGTCGCATTCGCAATTTACAGAAACTATAACATTTGGACATTTAGATAAATACATAAAATGGAAACATTCCAAATAATTAAGACAAGGACATTAGACATTGGACTAGATATAAGCAACTACCCTGGTTAGTTAGACTACGGAAATAAGGCAGAAAGTGTAAGAAACAGTAGGTTCTTATAAGTCTTTGCTTATTATGGACATCCTTCAAGACAAAACACCTCAATGAAGCTCCACAGTAAAAGTGAACAGCTTTCTAGCTCACAGACTAGAGTGAATCTGAACCTCACTGTAAGGAAGTTATTTCTAGGCTGATCTGCTATGTACTGTTCTTTTAAATGTTGTCCCATGTGTAACATAGTGTAATGCAGAGCTGGCAGGCGGTACTCACAGCCATGACGCGGCTGGGTGTATGTATCATAGATCTGGAACTGAATCCATGGGTGTGGGTAATGTTCCTTGCCTCAGGAAGGCTGTAGTCTAAACAAAGAGAGGAAAGATACAGTGAAATATGTGTGTTTTTTCAGTCAGATTTGCATGAAGTCGTCTGATGTAGTCCTGAGTTGTACTGACAGGGAAAGTTGTGGTGGTGCAAACAGTGCAAAGGTGCATTTGCTTTTATTGATGAAGCCCCTTTTCTCTGTTAGACCCACAAAACAAAACAGGCAGTTTGGAGCTGGCATTAGCTGACCCTCCCCAGCTTACCCTCAGAAAAAGCAGTCACTAGGTTACTAGTGAATGAATGCGTTCCTATGGCAACGCTGTCAGGAAAGCACATATAAATAAGCCAACTTTTCTCCTTCTTTGTTATAAGTTAACCACAGTCCCCAAGCTTGCACGTCCCAAATTAAATTAAAGTTTATTAAAGTAATTCCCTTACATTACTCATTACTGAAGAAATAATCCCATTACTTTGATTGTCTGTTACTAGTAGTGTGATACTGGACATCATACATACACATAAATCACTCAAATATTTAGTGATTACAGATCCTGTTCATTTAACACTGTTCTGCTTGTTGGTGATTCTGCTCTTGTAAGAACCATGTGGAGAGAGGTTCTGACAGTCTTCACTGCTCCAAAACACACTGCTTATGTGAGTCTGTGCAGCTTCTTAAGGCTGGTAGTCACCTCCTCACACCTTCGATTGTAACAAACACAGGTTTAGAAACCAGTAATTGCAATAATTAAGTATCTATAATTCACCACGTCACTCCTGCCAGGTTCATACCAACAGTCATCAGGCTGTTGCTCTGTTGTTTTCGTACTGTTTCATGAGCAGAGTCAGTGCTGTTAATAACTGTTAATAACATCCTTCACACTAACTAATGAGAATGAAAATGAGTTACATATTTGGAGACTTTGAGCAACTAACCGTATAAATAGAACTCAGATTGGGGCCACAAAGTCTAGATTGGGACATCCCTTGTATTCTTGCATAATGCTGTGGTTGATTCACAAGTTTCTCCGGTGAAACAGCTCAACTGGGAAAAATAATGATTGTATTCTTTTTTTAGTTGTAGAGAACAGTAACTAAACGAGGAGATGTCTTATGGTAAATGATTTACAGACATTATTTTTAGTGCTCGCCCTCACAGTTCAGAGAGGAGCGGACTTTGGCAGCACACACTACGGCTTCAAGATTTCCAGATTTTCAGCTGACATAATTTTGCATGTCATGCACAGCTCACCGTGCTCATCTTCCTCGTTTAGCATGCTGCATGCTAACAACTAATCAGAAAGTATATGCCATGGATAATGAATGAGGGAAACAGTATTGTTTTCACTGTAAAGATATTTGTAGAATAATGACAGGGCACAGCTACTGTACTACAGATAGATTCAACTGACCTCAGAAGGAAACTGAGCTGCTCACAGTTTGAACTGCGCATAGGAGGAGGAAGGAAGGAGAGGGGGAGGCAGGAGAAGCTGTGGGGAGAGGAGCTGGGCTGCATGCCTGAACATAAGCATCACCAGGTCAGAGGTCATAGAATGCATCTGCTCATACACATCTAGTACAATAAAGGGAACATACACAGCATGTAGCCGACATAATATGCAGCAGAAGAAGAAAGCAGCTGAAGCCTAACAGTGGGTGTTGAGTTGTTACTTGCAATGCATCGCAGAGAGAGTGCAGATCAGACAGAAATTAGCATTAGGTTAATTTATACATCTGTTTGCCTAGCTAATAATGGCTGTGTTTCTGTCTCTGCTGCACAGGTGACACTTGTAATGTTCATGAGCTGATTATCAAATGACTGGGCTTCATTTCTCAACAGATTAAGAAATTAAGAAAGATTCTCACATTCACCAATGTTTTCCTATGTGGGATTTGTTCTTATACGTGAGAACTTTAATAGAAAACCTTGTGAGGAATGTTTTCTTTAGTCCGCTGGGAGTATCTGAATGATTTAACTTTAACCTATGTCCACAATGACCCACGTACTTAAATCAGAGTCGGAGATAACATGTTCCATAGCCACATCTTAGTGGGGCTCAGACAATACAATACTTTGTTCCTGTTTTCTTTCAGGGTTACAGCCTACTTGTATGTGAGCACATCTATGCAAGTGTAGGTGTTGAGTTTTGTTCAGTAGAACTGATAATTGCATTTCAATTCTACAGTTGGAAGTTAAATTGCAATATATCGTTTCATTAGTAATGTTTTTTTTTTAATAATGATTCCGTATGAACCTTTATGGTAATTCAGTATCTCTTCTGGTACTTCAATTTATATCGCACAACATTGCCATAAAACATGAGCCACTTCCCCTTCAGCCACCACCACAACAGGATGTGAGTCACTTTCCAAGCTGAGGAGCAATTACTGCTCATTTATAGATAAATTTGAGATGAGACATGTTTTTTTTTTTTACCTCCTCCGGGCAGTAACGTTTCTTGTGCTATGCGAAATATGCAGTTTCATAGGGCACCATCTTTGTTGGCTTATCTGGTCAGAGAATGCTTTGACATGCTAAAAGTCCAGCTTCGCCAAGCAGAAAAGCAGACATTTGATCATTCTTTTGTGGCTTTGGTGACATTTAATTTAATGACAGAAAATTGTCGCAATTATAATAAAATTGGATTTGAATGTAACTATTGCTTTCAAATCTCTTTCTAAGAGGCTGACAGGAATTCTTACATCATCAAACCTGGCCCTCTTTTTAAAAAAACCTGCTCTTTACATTAGGTTTATTATTTGTATATAATGTAATAAACCAAATAGTTGAATTTCACAATACAAGATTTGATCTGATTTCAATCTTTGTTTAAGATTTTGCCCGGTATCCTAAAAACCCTTGATTTGCAGGTAAGGTTCTGTACCTGTGTGGTCATAGGGAATTTCCAGAACCTACTATCTTCAGTTGCCACAGATCATCAAGGGGTTTAAACTTCTCATATTAGGTCAAAGCAGGGGCTGATTTTGCATAGGGCTCCTAAAAAGCTAGCTTACTAAACAATTAACAGCATGCCATGCATCTGTGTGTGTGTGTGTGTGTGTTCACTTCCTGCAGCAGAACTACTGAATGTTTTCTCTTGTTTGTCTGGTGCTCCATGGTCTTGACATTCAATTCTGGTGTGCACTGGTAGAGCTTTCAACTTTCAACAACAGTTGCATTCACATTTAAAAGAATGAAGATTCTAACAAATCGGCAGTTTAAGAGCATATCATGAATCTGACGCTGACTTTTCTCAAGAACAAGTTTAAGGCCACGCGGTCTTAAACACATTACAACCCTGGAACAATGACAAACAACAGGGTTATTCAACCAGATGTTACTCACACACCCTGAAAATGCAAAAATCATTGCAATCTGACTTTTAAGCATGTTTTCAATCAGCATCTCTCCAACTTTGACGCCTGTGATTATAGCCCATCTTCCACGATGAAACTGTTTTCTCTTTGGCTTCTGCAAGACAAAAAGCCTCTAAGTGATTTATGTGTGCAGCTCCTTTCTTTCACCATTGCCTTGTGGTATCCTGCCAAACCTTTCACAAAACTATGTTTTCTCCATACAGCTCCAGTCCCACTATATTAAAAAAAAACAACCCGCTCTTCAAAGTCTTCTTTCTGACATCCATCTAAACGTTTTCACCACAGACAGTACAAAACATCCATAAGATAGATTTCTGTTACCCTTTTTGAAAGGCCAAAGCTAGCTGTTACCCAACATATTGGGTATTAATTGGGTATTGATTTGATCTGTTAAATGTAGAGTAAACTTCATTCTCATCAACACAATCCTTACATGCCTACAATTAAAGGCAAGGAATGGGACTGATTCAACAAGAGACTGGTGGATTAAAGGTTTGACCTTGGCCTTGGCATTGAGGATGGTCATATTACTCTCTTGTATCCTTAATTGTCATTGCTTCTTACTGCACTCAAGTGCAAATACCCAAAGGTTTTGGGACAAAGATTTTCTTTTTTAAATGTGAACAAAAAATTCTTCCAAGATGTCATTACAACTGAGATATGGTTACAAACCTTAGAGCAGGTATAATGTAAACTTTTCAAATGCATTCAGACCTAATTACATCAAATCATTTTCTCTGATGTTCAGTTCAGCAATGGCCTGTAAGAACTATCAGACAGCAGACCTGATGGTTACCAGTGCAGCCAGGCGAAAATAAACTCTGATAACATGCTGTGAAGAGCAGATTGGGAAGGAATGTTTCACAGCAAGGATGGTCAATTAGTGTAGGACGAGTGTCAAACCACACAACCTCTAACTTTAGTTTCTCATATGCAACAATGCATATGCAAACATCTCCTCTTACTTTGTTTCGCCTTTTTTGTGCTTCACCCTGTCTGTTTCCATCGTTTTCATTTTACCCGTGGCTGGACGGTGTCCAGATCATGTTCAAATCAGACCACACTGCGTAAACTTCTTCCAAGTTTGCCAAACCTCACAGGCCTATTTATTTGTATTGTCTCCCAGACTTAGGTCACAGCAGGTATGTACTGACTCAGATCTCATGACTTCACCAGAACCACTATAAAATACTCTACCCTCAATTTAGTGGTTTTGCATGTCAGACTCAGCACATTTGGTCTGAAATATAATACTAGAGTCATTGTTCATAGGACAATTTACTGTATTTTAAGAAAGATTTCTTATGGCAGCATTGGACTGACAACATTGTTAAGACACATGTCAACCTCCATGCAATGTCCTAACTGGAGAACACCATACTGTCTTGCCTAGAAACAGTTCATTCAACTTTAAACACCATCATGCAATTAAAGCTACAGAACATAACCTTTTAAACACTTTAGTTGTTTACTTTAGTAGAAATATAGTAATTTGTATTGGTAAATGAGTTCCTTAAACTGCTGAATGCTGAATGATACTGCTTAAACTAACCGCAACATATTGTCTTGAGTTAATATGCAACTAATAATTACTAGTTCTCAAATCATGGTGAAGTCTGTGCAGAACATCCATCAAAGTTGTGTTACTGTAAAGAGGGAAACAAGGTCACACTGTTTTATACACGGGAATTGCCCTTTATTTCCAAAAACATAATGTAAATGCATTTTTTAAGATACCTTTGTGCATTATGTTTTTTATAGTATCAGTCTTAGTATTTTTTATTGTAGTAGCAGCAGTAGTAGTGGAGAGACAGATAGTACACATGGGAGACCAGAAGGCAGCTTTAGCCAGACTTAAACCAGGGACAGGGTGCTGTAGCTATTTGGCTTCCACAGTGCTCTGGAAATGCCATTGTTACTTAACAAAAACAACAGGAAATCCCAGCTAGTGAAAATAATTTGTGTTGATATGCAGTTATTATTACACTAATGACAAATAAATCTAACAGAGGATTACAGGCATTTATGATTTCTGGCTCTCAGCTAGGTCAAGCTGAAGCCCTGTTGCCTAATCAGACAGAGGAATGAGTAGTAGTAAGTACAAGAGGGGTGGGTAATGATCTTTCCTCTCATGTATTGTTCCTTGGAAAAGACCTGATCACGTTCTTTTTCAGCATATGAGCGTTTATCTTTCAAAACCTTGTGTTGACTGGAAACGGGGGGATGCATTCCGTTTTCCACAGATGGGGAAAAAACAGGAAATGACCAGGAAATAACACAATTGCGGGTTCTCAGAGCAAACAAATAAAAGACACAAAACTAAACTGCTTTTTTGAGCACATTGACATATATACACCGCACCAGCTAACAACGTTTATCGAGAAATTATTTAACATTGTGGCAGCTACAGAGTGTGACGAACAGAGTGAAGCAGTATGGAAAACTACAGGGATGCTACATGTCTGTGCTGCATCCCAACCACGATGTCCGAGCTAACATCACAGTGAAACTAGTTCATCACGGATCCAGGTGACTGTAAAGTCTAAAGAGAATGATCAGTTTCCTGCCATGCTGTCAGTGTAAAAGCATTTCCCACCAAGGTCACATCTGTTGTTTCTGTTATAGGGCCTGTCCTTGACTGTAGAAATAATTGTGTTGTCGTGATGTATTTATTCCTCACAGCTTCATGCGTGAACCAATTACATCTGCATCTTAGTAAATTCTCTAGAAGGTTTAAGTAACTGATGTGAGTCATGGGTAATTTCTACTACCGTGACTTCTGCATAAACAAAACCCATAACACCCCCACCCACCCTGTCAGTGGAGCAAGACCACAACAAATACGGGCATGATTTCCACTCAGACAGAGTGGGGTTTATCTGTGTAACAGGAACAAACAAGCAGAAGCACAATATTAAACAATAATAACAGATTTTATGTTGTTTACCCCACTGTGAGAATATCACACAACTTTGTGCTGAAGTCACAAAAAAGACATGTTACACCCTATTTAATCGAGTATCCTAAGACAGGAAGCTATTGAACAAACGAGTCACCAAATCTAGTGTTAAACAAGTGGCTGACTGACAAAATGACAACTACTGCGCTGATGAACTATTTAGGTCATTTATCAAGAAAAAAATACCAGATATTCTGGTTTTAGTCTGTGTGCATTGAATAATTAGTCTGTGCTACATCATGGATCAAGCTGACGTTTTCACGTTGAACCCAACCTAAGTGTGATGGAAATGACAGGACTCACACTGTTTTGCTTGTTTTGGGGGGAACCTGAGGTAACACCATCGCAGCTTTAAGCTTTGATTTCAGGGGTGAATCGTTTGATTTTGGTAAGTTTAGCTTTGAATAGAGATCACCTTTAAACCACATGCAAGTTACATTTGAAGAGGAGGACTTGGTCTATGGACATTTTACTTTGAAATACAACTGGCCCGTAACTGGCTGTTGATTGATGTTGGTGGGTCACCCCGATCCAAATGATTGCACAATATGTGTTTAATGGTCCGACAGTGGGTGCGTAAATCCACTTGATGCTGAACTAGAAAACCAAATTGACCTAATGAACAGTTAAAATACCGTTAACACAAACCTGCGATGATTGTAATTAAATGTTTTAATTACAGTTTTCAGCCCTGAAAACACTCACCAGCCCATCATTACTCCTCAAGCCTTCAGTAACACACTTGATGCTCACCTGTTGGTCCCACCAGCGAGTCGTCCAGTCTGGGCAGGGACAGGGACTTCTTTTCAGCCAGCCGCATCCTGACCTGCTCCCGGACCCTCCTGGCTTTAGCCACCGGGTCCGGAGAGGGGCCGTCCGAAGGAAGCACATAAGCGGTGCACGAAGAGTTCGGCTGCAAGGCGGACAGAAAGCAGCCCTCCGCCATCATTGCGCTCATCCTCACAGCGGGGAGCGAAGCGCGTGAACCCGGGCACGCAGACACACGCAGCGGGAACACTGGCTCCGACAACAGGCGCTGCGACTCCAGAGTGTCCGAAACGAAATGGCAGCAGCTCGGCTGCCTGTAGGCGGGACCTGCGAGGCTGGGGGGGGGCATGACTCTGTGCAGCAGTGATGGAGCAGGGGCAACCAAAATCCACCTGGTGCACACTGCGCGCAGGACAGTACAGAAATCATGAGTGTTCCCTGGTGATGTTTGTCCCATAGAAACAAACCAGCACATCAATATATCTATAACTACCCTTTATGTGAAGGTAGTGACAGTTGACGTCCAAAAGGGAAACAGGTGAATAAACAAATAAATAAAGTAAAAATACATCATAATCATGTGTTTTCCAAAGTCAGAACCACAAAATAACAACCAGAGATAATAGAGATCTAAGTACACTTACGTAAGTTTAATTTAATTTGTACTTTACTGAAGTATTTTTATTTTATGTTACCCTTACTCTACTAAAGTCACTTGAAGATCATTAGTTACTAGTGACTTTTTCAGGATTAAAAAAATCATGATATAATAATAGAGAGCAGATATTCTGGATTAAGCTCTCGTCACTGAATGCGAAAATGTTACCAACTTCTGTCCCAGAATCAAATATAAACTCTAAATTTAGCATCATATGGCCACTTAAAGCTTAAAGGTTTATTTACAATGAACCCATAGTTATGACGGACAAAACAACAGATGAACAATGCTGCCTGCTGGCTAAAGATTAGCCAGCCAGTGGTGCAAGAGCTAAAAAGTGTGTATGAAATGGGAGAGTTCACTAAAAGCATGACAGAAATACACGCTCTTCTGCTTTTTGCAAACCTGGAAACACAACGCAGTGCTTCACACTCACTGATTGTCCTTTTAATAACACGCGAAGCAAAACATTGGTCTCCTCATCTTTTGTACGTGCATTCTGTGATTCTTTTGCTTGTATTTCCTGATTCTTTTTTAAAACAGTATACAACATAGTATTGGTCTCTTCATTTCAACGCTATTGTGCTAGTAGCATGTCAACACACATCTCCACACAGTGCTGGAAGGTGCATGATCACCAGCTCCTCCAACACACCTTTTACTGGTAATGGAGGCAGCTTGTGGAGACTTTCCATGCCGCCTGGCTCATGTGATGTGGAAGCCTTTTGGTCAGATTTCTTTCTAGTGCAAACGTTTGTGTTTTCTTGTTGCACTGTTGTTGCTTCAGTGTTACGTGACAACTGTATGTGAGACACACCGGGTGGTTTTCATTTGCACTGCAGTGTGTAGCTGGTGCTTTGTGTGCTCGTACAAATGATAGCTTGTGTGTAACTTGTGAGATTTTAAAGACTGTTTGCTTTCTCTGTAAATGGGTAATGTTTTTGCTGGTTTAGCGTAAGGTTTCTTGACCATGTGTCTAACCAGTTTTGCAATGAGCCTATTGGAGCCATAGCAATGAAAACGTTTGATCACATGGTGGTGGTGCTAATGAAAGGCCAGGATTACTGTCAAAGGGTGCTGTGGGAGTTATAGAAATGGTTTGAGCAGGAATAAAAATGATTTACACCCAGTTCTTTAATTATGCGTGCTGTTGTATTTATGGTTAGAAAATAATCCCTCTTATTTGAACCTCAAGGATGAGGTACAGAACTGGGAGGAAGGACCGAGGAGAAGGGTGGCGCCGAGGTTTAGCTGAGTGACATCATCTCAAACACGTCTCAGGTTCACATAGGTGAAGCACCATGTTAAAACCTAAACTTAAACTTTCTTTATTTGTCACATACATCATCATACAATGTACAACACGCAGTGAAATGTGTTCTCTGCATTTAACCCATCCCCCTTGGGGGAAGCAGTGAACACAAGCTCATGGGAACACAAATGATATGCGTAACGTTGTCTGTAGGTATTCTCCTCGAGCTCCTGCACCCCCCTGTTATTCTTTTCCCCACATTTAAAATTAATACAAAGGAAGATGTGAAAGACTTGTGAAACAAGCAATGAGGGGGAGGGAGGAAGTGTAAGAGAAATAACCTCATCAGCCAAAAGATTAACATGAGAAATGTGTGGGGCGAGGTCTGGAAAGCTGCATTTGAGTCTGAGGACTCATGTGTCAGGAGCAGAGAGGCTCACGGAGAGATTCCTGAGACAATACGGCCTGTAGACTGAGATCCGGAGCAGTCCACACAAAACCACTGACTGTCTCAGGGTGGGAATGTAATGAGGAGTGTGTATTTTTAGTAACACACACACTGGTCATGACCACTTTCACTTTATAAACTCAGGAATGTGCAGTTCAGTTGAGCTTCTTCATTTAGGTCCACAGGCTCACTACTCATGTGCGTGAGGTCCAAAATACTAAAGTGAAAGCTTCATATTCATTGCACACAGTTCCATCCTGTCCTGATTTCCTCCCACAGTCAAAATCCCCCTGCATTTCGCCTGATATATGACCTGATTTTTCATCTTTCCCACATTTCCTTAGAACAAGCAGGTCCTGGTACTGTGCATCCTAAGAGTCTTGTTTTTTTTTTATAATATTGCAACATTCCTTCTCTTAAATTGTCAGAATGCAGTTAAAATGTTCACACTGCAGCCTAAACTTTTCACACACGTCTCCAAATAAACTTGTTCGACATAAGACAGGCAGCAGTTGACACAGAGAAAACACACCGACCTGGAAATTGCGTGTACTAAAATATATGTAAAAAGAATGAATCAGAAAAGCAGGAGTTTGCTTCAGAGTCTTTTATTTTTTATATATCTGTTCATTAAGTAATTTCCTTAAATTAATTAATTTAACAAATTAATGAAACAATCTGAAATTCCAGGGCCATATGTTTGGTATGATGAGTTCACATCTTGTGTCTTCTCTGACCGTGTGTCTTTCAAACCGTCGTCATGCTTCAGTGTCCATGTATGCATGTGTCCTCACATTCTATTGTGGCTCTTATCTCGTCAGAACCCCCTGCTCTCTGTCTTCCTCTCCATTGTCTCCCATGCATTTTCCCGTCCCCGTGACACTCTTCCTTCCCCACAAACCTGTCTTTCCTGATACGTATTCTAAATGTAGCTGCTCCCCCACCCCACCACCTTTTATTAAAAGATGGTAGATGCTGCTAAGCGTTTTCATTTCGAGATGGTTACTGAGCTTTTGATCCGTTCTGACCACTGCTAATAGAGTGTGTTTTACAGCTGCATTAAATGCTCCTATTAATTATTAATGTCTCTGTCACAACCAGACTGTCATTTTATTTTTGTTGTAAAGTGTTCGGAAATAAAATGTCCAGTCACCCTATCCCTGCTTTAAAGAGCTACACAACCACGCAACAGAAACAAGGGAACAGAAGCCAGCAATACATTATGTACATCGATTATCTCTATTATATTCACACATATTGAAAACAGCATTCAACCCTCTCAAGTAAGGATCACTGACTGTGCAGGAATTCCCAGGAATCTTGACACAGAGACTTGTGAAATGCTAGTGCACAGAAGGGGTTCAGCCACAATGCTGCTGCCGGGCTGTGCTACCACTGGAACAGCAGATCACATCAGTAGGAGGAGAAGAAACAGAACATTACTCCTGGAACCTGAAGTGGCGTCACTTAATATGTAGTTTTGTAAAAGTCGTCTGTTTCTTTCGTGCTTAATGACAAGTTTACAAAGAGCTTTAGTACATTTGTTTCTACAAATGGGGGACAAATGAAAAGAAACGAAGAATACAAACACTGCAGAACTGTAACAGCTGATTCCACTAATGATATGTGTGGTCTTATGGAAATGATGTGAATCACATGCTCACAGCCTCCAGCTCTTAATCCAGCTCTTAATCCAGCTCAACCTTACTGGAGGGATTTGGACCAATCTTTTGTTGGGACTGAAATATAATGGTCTTGCGCCCCCTGGTAGCAAAATACAGAACTGTCTGTTTTGCTGCTCATTAGAAACATTAACTTTTACATACACATCTGTGACCAAATCTCTTCATCTAAACCAAAACTTTTTTCTAATGGACAGATGACAAGTGTTCATACGTGCAACGGCGACAGAAATGTTCAATTAAGTGAAACTTTTTTTTATTCAAGATATCAGAAGTTAGTGTTAGTGAGATTGAGTTTGTTTACTTGCACAAACAAAAGTTCAAGTACCGAAGAGATATTTAATTTCCAAGGCAGGGTTTAGCTTGGGTAAAGAGAAGCAACATAAATAACCAGATAGCTGAGAGGAAATTGGGTACTTTATTGTAAAGGTTTGAGTGTAGCTTTCAGCTAAATCGTGCTTTTCACATTTGTGAAACTGCGGTGAAGTTAGTTTCAGGTTGGATATTCTCCAGATATTCAGCGCGCACCCAACAGGCAAACTGACCACACAGGGGAACATATATAATGGCTGATGACAGACAAGGGGGTAAATGAAAAACAACAAACTATCTACAAAACCTCCAAAAACAGCCTCCAAAAGCCTGTCAGTTAAGATTATTTAACAAATGACAAAAACACTAACTATATAAATGACTATAATCTATGTCCCTTATAACTTAAGACAAAAAAGCAAATGCCAATCCCCCCTCTGAGGTGGCCATTCATGGTATAGGCTGATTGAGTGCTTCCTGCATATAACAGGCATGCATCAGGGCGCTTGTCCTTTTGCCCTAACCAAACCAGACGTCTCCCCAACAGCAGCCACGGAATGTGAACGGCAACCCCAGCACTGGTAACAACATTCAGTGGACTGTGTGGCAGCATGTACAGCCCCTCCCCCCCTTCAGAATCTTTGCTATAACAGCGAGACAGGTGGTCTGCCGTGGCGTTGTCCTTGTCAGGGATGTGATGAATGGAGAACCTAAAGGGTTGCGGGGCAAGGTACCACCGAGTAATCCTTCTGTTAGTATATTTCATCCATTGCAGTGCCTTATAGTCAGTCTCAAGCGTAAACTCTTTCCCAGGAGATAACATTTGAATGAGTCCGAGGCCCACTTAATTGCCAGTGCCTCCTTCTCTACTGTTGAATAATAAACCGATCTTGGGAGCAAGTTGCGACTGATGTAGGCAACGGGATGTGTGTCCTCTGATGGTCCCTGCAACAGCACAGCTCCAATACCCCTCTCAGGGGCAGCAGTTTGCAACACAAAATGTTTGTCAGCAGCCACAGTCTCCGCTGTCCAATGCACCTCATTCGGGCTACAAGAGCCAGTCATATAGCCAGTCATGTCAGTTGTACAGTTGACATTTGAATGCAGAAATCAAATAAACATTTTATTAGTAAATTTCAGTCTGCCTAAACAATTAACAACCAAGAAAGAACACGGTGTGTATCACCCAAGGTCTAAGCATTTTTGTTCTTTTGTTTTTCACTTTAACAGGTCCAATGTGACAGATGGTTCCATGCGGTGTCTGAAAATGGACAGCACCAACTATGAGAGTGCAACGCAAAGGGACTGGAAATGTATCACAGTCTCACCAAAAATAGTCATTCTATTAATGAAAAATGTTACAGTAAAACAGCAGATGGAATAGACAATGAAGGTAAAAACTGTTGTCCAGTGTAGTACAACAATTCTGCATTGATGTTGGACCTTTGGAACAGATCACATGACAAGGGGTCTATCTTAGGTCGGTAACTTGTTGATGGTCCCTAAAGTGGGGGTTGGGGGACACAGTAAATGACGCCTGCAGCCACATAATCCATCTGCCAATCGTGAATCGTACATGTTTTGTGAATGATTGTACAAGTGCAACTCGGTGGGACTGTCAGTCTATACACCCAGCTCTGCCGTCGCCCATCAAGTCAAACTGAGATGGGGAGGCAGCCAGAGAAACCGAAGACAAAGTCTGTAATGTCTATAAAATAGACACTAGAGAAGCATGTTTCCACTGAGTTCTGTCAAAGACATTTAGACAAATGTAAGTAGGGAAAAATGAGCATGTTTTTCTTTTCCTTTGTTTTCTGGCAGCTGTGTGATATGAGCAGGTGTTTGGTGCCAGAGAATTGGTTTAAGCTGATTTGGTGGTGAAGAGTTCACAGCTCCCGTTCTATTCATCATCATGCTAAATGTCACGATTCACACCAGGCTTCAATAAAATGAGACAAGACCACTTGAGCAGTTATTTGTAAAATACATTTAATCCCTTTATATTTGGGCAAACCAACATCTACAGGAGAAGAGAGGGGGCTGAGTTTTAAGTGGCAGTGTGTCCTGAGAGGCAGTTCTCAAATTCTCAAACGGCAGCAATATGGACGGTACTGTCGGAGAACACCTAGTACCTTCATCAGTGGATAATACTAGACTGATGGTTGTCTTATGATTTCTTGATTTCTGAGGAGACGTGACTTCCTCTCAGACACCACTGTCACCAAATCTTCCAGCCTTTGTGTCCAGACTTCTCTGATGACGTACCAGACAAATATACCACAGTACACAAGAGGGAGAAAATGCATACATCGTCTTTCTACAGTCTTCATTATTTTCATTAGTACAACACCAGAAGACCCTTTTACTGTTGCTCATTTTAAGTACGAGATGTTAACAAGACAAAGGTTTGGTTGACAATAGTGTTTATAATGCACGAGAATCGCCTTCAGGAGATGAGACATTATCATGGACACTTGTAGAGTCCAACTGTACTACAACAGCACAGTCGCATTTAGCCTGAAGGAGGTGCGACGGTGGTGACGATCCTCGCACAAAAGGGTTCTCGGACCGGCTCTATAATCTCACACAAGTGTTCATGAGGATGTTTCCATCCCTCTTCTCTACAGGATTGTTTTGGGTGGGGCTAACTGCTACACCACTCAAGCAGCAGAAGCTTTGGGTACACTACTGGGTGGCTCAGAAGAAGTGAGCTGCTTTCAGGCCCCACGCCCCAGACAGTTATTAGATGAATGGTGACGGTGAGGAAGGTTAGTGGCGTCACAATGACTGTTACTGTTACATTGGCTACAGGCTGGACGTCCTTCATGCACTTCTTCCACAAGTTTGTGGCTTGTTAACAGGTTTAAGGGGGTGTGAAAAAAAACATGAAATGACATCAGGTCCCTTAGAGTTTGGTACCAGCTTCCAACATTAACTGAGATGGGGCAACATGGTAAGGCCAACACTAGTGCTTAACTAGTGTTCATATACGCTAGGATGTGATTGAAACAAACAAGCAGTGAGTACAAGAAGAATACAGGGGGCGGTGCTGTAATACAATATTCATGCTTAGGCAGTCATAAAGCACTGTTAACATATATATTTATATACAGTTTATACATTAAACAGTGAAAAAACATCTGTAAAACAAAGAATATAAGAGTATGTTCATATCAAAGGAAGCAGTAAACATCTAATGAATCCTTAAAGGAATAGAGCACCAGTACTGGTGAACAATACAATTCATGTGTGACAGCGTGGTACAGTATCTACATATTAGATTAAGGTTAGCACTGGTCAAATCTGCATAACAGCATTTGTGATTGACAGAAAACAGTGTCATTAAAATGCTCAATAGAGAATGCTTTACATTGTCTTCACGAAGAGCTGACTAAATCCAGCAAGCAATATATGTGATGTTTCCTGCTCAGAAAAGAAGAGAGAAAAGAATGAGACAGCTCCTACTTCCTTCATTGGCGAGTATGTTGGCGGAGCCTGTCGCTTTAGTACACTGGGCTGTTGCGGATCCCGCAGCACAACACCATGCTGAAGATCATCTCGAAGATCTGACAAACACAAGAGGTCAGTTAAGTGAGTTTGGAAGAGTCATCGCTGTCTGTAGATGAATGAGTTGGATCAATTCAAGGAAGAAACATGTTCCTGAAAGGGTTGATGTGTGTGATGTGCAGCTTCTTTTTCTCACCATGATCACTGCAACCACCAGAGCGGCGATTCCAATCAGGTGAATCTTATCTGAGAACAAATCGTTGATCGCCTTGTGGCAACTCTGCAAGAGAAAAACACCACTTTTTAAAAAGAAGTCTATATAATCAAAGGAAATTCCAGCCTACTCAGAATGTAGCTTTCTATTCAGCGACAATGTGAACACAGCCTCGCAGTCGGTGTTTAGCTGGACCACAGCACTTACAGTTGTAGTTGCAGAGGCGGGGCAAAGGTCGGTGATGCCGAGTTTGTCCGTAAATATTGTCAGAAAATTGGTCCCCTGGCCTTTGCCACAGCATGCCAGCTGAAACGCACATGGAACAATTAGAAATAAAAGTTTCCCATCATAATAACATGTAACAATACTAATGAGCCCTGTCTGTTGTATGCACCACGTGACTCATCTTGAATGTGGAAGAAGTGGAATTACACTCATGACAGTGTCTGTATTTAGCACGAGGCAGCCTTGTGGTGGGGTCGTGCATTACATCTCATATGTATCTGGGTCACAGTCACACCTGCTGCTCTGCTGAAGACTTCCAGCTCTCACATGATTCTTCAAGGTCTTTACTGTCTCTTTTTTTTCTTTACAAGGTTCACTGCACCAACAACTGGCGGCAGTTTTAATAAAAGAAGCGTTCTATCTTCCTTTCATTTCTACATTTTAGAATGTGTGCGTACCGTCTCGTGGAAAGCCCTGAGCACAGCGCCAGCAGCCTTTTTCTTGTCCGGGTCAGTGATGCTTTGTTCTATGGCCTTGTCATACACGAAGTCATAGAATTTGATCATCTCTTCTGACACCTGAAACAGGAACAAAGTGGTTGTGATGGTCTCAACCTCAAACCTCTGAGTTTCAATTCAGTGCATGTCCTCTGTGTAGTTGGCCCTTTGGGTATGTTGACAGAAGAAGCACAGCATTAACAAACATGAGTGGTCTGCTGGACACCTTGGAGACAGATTTATATTATTCTCCAACAGTTAGACACACACAAGATCAGGGCAGTCACAAAGCTCAGACATCAGCAAGAAAACAAGCCGTGAACACGTCATCCTGATCATATTAAGTCAAGTTAAAATCAAAAGTAAGTCATCGTAGCTTTCAAAATAAAAATCCTGAAAGTGAAACCCAGTAAAAATCTCCCAGGATTCATGGAAATCCGACTCACAGTCTCCTTGTGCATGAAGCCCCAGATTCCAGCTGCCACTTCGCAGGCAAACAAGATGACGAGGCAGGCGAAGAACTGCAAGAGAGAACAGAAACATCACAAATCTGGCCCACATAAAGATTTATTTTATGATTCATGTGAAATAAAAGACCCCTGTGCAGTTTTCCTTGAGTCCTCCAAAAAAACATGTTTGTAAAAAGTATAGATTAGTTTACATCCATGCTCATTAGCCGGATTTTGTCCCTGATACTGCTCAAACATTGTAGCATATCTTGGCACACGACTCTGTACATACTGCCGTGTAGTAGTGTGAAAACATTTGGAAAAACTGTATCACATGGTACATGTGCAACCTTACGTGAGTGTAAGACAAATACAACTGAAATCTTTTCATTAATAAATATGCAGTCAATAACTCCACAGGGCCCCTTTAATTGTGAATGTAGCTCACAGTTCCCAAAAGGCACTGGGACTCCTGGATGGCACCATAGCACCCAAGGAAACCAACCACCATCATCACGGCGCCAACAGCAATCAGGATGTGGACACCTAGACAGACACATGGACAGTGGTGAAACACATACCCAGCACACTGTACACTGCTTTTTAAGTCCTGCTTCTGAGAGATGTGTGAGTTCATGTGAACAGCTATTACACAAATGGAAGCCATTAACACCACTTAAAAGCCACTGTGGTTTGTAGGCATCCTCCCACAGAGTTGAAGCCAGATGTGCAGTAGCAGCTGACGGGCAGCAGGGGGTGCAAACCAGTGTTGATTCCCACAGAAGCAAGTGAGTCATGTTCCAACTATGTTCACAGGAAGTTGTTCGTCATCCACCTCTAAATACATCGTATTTTATCTGTGACATGAAACAGATCCTGCACTTGTTTTTAATTTTTCCTATTAGCACATGTGCAGAGACGTCCATGTGTTTCCTGTGCTTATGACTGAAGGTTAATGTTTGACTTGATGGACCATGCACAGGGTGCAATGTGTGATTCGAGTGCTGTGATGGATGTCTCTTGACATTGTGCCCATAGCTCTGCAAATCTATCTCAAGAGGTGTGTGGCTGTAAACACTGCATTAGTTTCACAGCCAAGCAGATAGCAAACAGCAAACTAATAAAGGTCCAAGCCAAAGGTTTGATGTGGGGTGAACTGAGCTGGACTGGATTATTCTCCAGCAGTTCAACGGATATCTGTGAAGGTTCCCGGTCATCCAGGTCATGGTTATCTCCAAAGCAACTGGACTTGTTTGGTTTCTTGACGATGTTTCACCCTCCACTCCAGAGGGCTTTCTCAAGTCTCAAGTTCAACAAATAAATTCACACAAATAAAAACAGATAAAACAGAAATCACATGTTGTTTGTTGTTTTTTAACAATGAATAGTAGTAAATCTATCTGGTTACTTTCTGTTCATATGCTTCATTTTAACAAATATAAGGAAATCTTTGGAGAAGAGACTTGCTTTAGTCATTTTATATGACCATCTGCTTTTGGCCGTGTGTGGGGTAATTTCTAGTTCCGCGGAGGCGCAATGGAGAAGTAACAAGTATGAGTATGAGCACAGAAAAACCCCCAGACATGTGTAATATTAGCAATAAGATGATTAGCACAAATTAAAAAAGCAAATATGGAAATGGTGTAATAGTGAAACTAAGCATTGTGTATAGGACTGTTTTCAGGATTAAATCAGTAATTATGATACTACTGCAAGAATATAATGTAAATTGACGCCTCTCTTTAGTCCAACTAAATTCTTTTCTAGAGAACATACAGTATTATGTAGTACAAGAGGTGTTCTACCACTATCTTATTGTACTCGTGTATTGTACTCGGAATGCAGCTCTGATGGCGATACCCAACCTCAGCATCATTACTCCTGCATGTCAGCTCAGAAATAATTTGATTCTGGACCACTAACTGGTCCTGTATCTTGTATCCATATACCCGCCACCCCACCCAGCCCCAACTCTTTTCCAACCCACAGAATTGCTTGCACGAGCACACGCACACACACATGCACACACACACGCACTCTCTCTGAGACTAATTTCTAAATTGATGTCTTAGTGAGTGACCTCCATCTCTTTTACTGTGGCTCTCCACTCTGACATAGTCCTCCTGTGATGCTGTTTAGCAGTCTCTCCCTCTCTTGCCACACCCATCTGTCCTTTCTGTGTAATGCATTTACTCATTGGACATAATGCTCTCCATAATGCCATTTACTTAAAATTCTTCTCCTGTCTTGTCTTGATTTAATTTTCTCATGGATTCTCTTCAGCATGTCCTGTGTCTGCCTCCCCTCTGCAGTCTTAGGACCAGAATGTTTACGTGAGTCAACGTTTCAGCATTGGCAAGGGGTCTCAAATTTCAAAGCTGCAAATACACCCCTCACCAATGCCCCCCCATAGAAAGAGCCCCCCACCGCCCATAGAAGAAGCCCCCCCCCCTTTTGGTCATTCTTTTAGGCTGAGATATAATCGCAACTAAAGGGCTTTAAACACACACAAATCAATATTTGTTTTGCGTCTTTGAATTTGATTCAGGTATAAAAACAGTTGAAAATTGATGTTTCTGTTAAACAATCACAGGTCTGTTCTCTGGTACAAAACACAGATCAAGATAGTGGCTCCTCTGACAGTTTCTAACTGGGCAACAAAAGCTCGATTGATTATGTAATGTGGAAACAACTGACCCTTCAACTCTTTTGTTACGAAACTGATAAGCAACATAGCAGGATCCGAGACATCAAGTTTACCTTTTTTTAAACTTAGCCTACAGTTCAAGCTTCACAATAAGATATGAGCACATTTCATTCAGCTGCAGATCTGATGTTTTATAATCTGGATTCTTTTGATTCAGCAGAGGGGGCGGCCACAGAGTAACTGCGTCCGTGAGCAGGTACCAGTGAGAGAAAAGAGAAAAGCAGATGTGGGACTACATACTAAGAAGTTCCTGGCAACAGAGGAGTAAAACATGAGGGGAGGGGATGGAGGAAAAACCAGACAGAGATAGAGGGAGGGAGGGAAAAAAAGACTAGCGGAAAAATAAGGAGAAGTGCGGCGCTAACCACAACCAGATGGGGAAGTAATAGGGACAGTGTAAAGAAACTAAGCAGAGAGAAAGAGAGGAAACTTTCACAAAGGAGAGTGGTAGAGGGGTGGGGCAAGAGGAGGAGGATGGGAAGAGAAGGGAGGGCAAGTGAGGAATTTTTCCCATTAGCAATTGGGCTTTTCCTGTTCTTGGGACTGAGAGGGAGGCTTTATGTAATGGGATAGATGCAGTCACTGAGGCTGTTGCAGAGAACGTACCAGGGTAGTCATACTTTTTTCACTGGCACAGCCACAGCTGTGACTTATTTATTCTGTACATAGAAAAGAGGTGTGTTCCGTTTACACTCCTAGCAGCCCCCTAAAGGCAGACACCAAACACCCCCTGATGCAGTGCAAGCCAGGCGAGAGCCACCGAGTTACCAAGACATAAAAAGAACAATGTTGGATACAAATCTGTTCATTTGTTCTGTAATTACACCAGCTTAATCCTGCAATATTCCCCCCTCTTCCTCACGATGCAGGTAACTCAAGCTCTTGACGCAGACAGGAAAGACTGAGTAATGACCGATGCTGAGACAGAGATGGGAGGTTGACTTCAAGTGGGAGTGCCAGATTTGGACAGAATCAACGGGGGAGGCACTTAATCATAATGGATATTCACAGTTGTGTTATTATTCATGCCTGCTATTATGCAAACCAAGCAAACATAATTCAACATTATGTCTTATGCCCACTTTTAAAACCACAGTCTCTTCACATATAAGATATTTTAAATTACTTATTAGATCTATTAAAGTAACCTTTTATCTTAAAGAAAATAAATCACCCAATTATGACTAGCACTTATATCTTATTCATTAGGGTCTGATAGCCTCCTCTTATTCGGTCAATAATATTTAAAGTGAATCACATCATTACAAGCTGTACATCACATCACAATTCACCACATGACATCAAAGCTGTGTCACTGATTCTTTATTCAATAATATTAAAATTAAGTCAGTTGCCAATATTGCATTTGTCTCTGTACTCCACAATCTGAGATTAGTAATAGCAAAAATGTGATTAAAAGGACACAAACCTGAGGTTTTAGAGAAAGAGCTAAAGGTGATGTCATCTCAATGAGATCATCAGACAAAATTAGACCTCCTTAGTTCATCACAGCTACACCAAGTCAAAGGCCACACTGCACTGTTGCAAACCCCTGATTGGCCAAAAATGCAATGACGACCAGATGGCTGTTCACCCAGAAGTACTTTTCAGAGGTCCAAAACAAGCATAAGCTAAATAAGGCTGCAACACAGGCCTGGAATCCCAAACATTGAGGTGCTCGGGGAGGTGGTAATTATAACCAAAAATACACCTAAATAAAAGCTGAGAACATGCTCTTCTTTTTATTAAAAAGCCAGTGTTATGGGAAACAAGAAAAGTGAGTTCTGGGATAGATTAACGTGATGGCGGGAAACCTCCTGTGGGGCCCATTGTGACATCACGCTCAAACATGAAATATGATATGTCAGGATAAATCAGCCCATGTTCCACACTGTGCTCCTTAAGCAGCTGCAGAGTGGAATGTGGGCCCTTTTAAACAACCTTATGTGAATAATATGTCACAAATATGTGACATATACATATACACCAACTTGAAAAAAAACCTCAAACTGTGGGGTACAGAAGCACTTTAATAAATGATGCACCCCAAATATTATGCAGGACTCTGTATGGGGCATGCAAGGTAAGGTAAAGAAGCACAATATGTCAAAATAAAAAACCTTTTAATTTCAATATTCAACTTAAAATCCTTAAAAAAAATAGAACTACTCTGAACTGAACCGCGTCCATTGGTTTGAGCAAGAGATTTTCTTTGAGGCAAACACTGTGAAGATGTCTTCGCTTTAGTTAGTAGAGACAGTTTAGACAAGATACGTACTTATGTAGAAAGTGCTGGGGGCATGGGCTCCTTCAAATTCCAGTTCCAGCAGGTTGCTTGTTTGGGGATCATGTCTTAACCACAGGGCGACACCCAGGATTACTCCACCTGCAAGCTGCAATATACACAAGAAAACACACGTAGTTATTTCAGTTCTTTGGTTTAATATGTACCATATTCTGGGCACAAAGGATGATGGGAAACAGCCGCACCGAACCAGAGCCAGGTCATGTCTTAACCTGTAGAGCTTCATTTGGCATTGTACCTGCTACTTGTCTGACTGTCCATCTATCTTTAGACGCTGTTATGATGTATTAACTAGAGAATGGCTGCTGCAGTTAGGGGAACTACTTGTTACTTATTTGTTTAGCGCAGTGTTTCTCAACGTGGGCGGTACCACCCCACAGGGGGTGTTCGAAGGCGGCGGGGGGGCGTTCAAAAGGTGGTGGGGGGCGTTGCCAGCGAAGCAGCCAACAGGAGGGCGTTCAGATCAAATTGGAGGCCGTTGAGTGCTGTTCTTCATCGTCATATAATTTACATTAATCACCGTTAGATATTACACATTAGCACATTTGTCCAGAATCAGTTTGTAGGGTACAAATGTATCAAAATGCGTCGATCCATGTGAGAACATTCTCTTTGCTTATTGGCCAGATGTGTCGCCACAGGAACACCAATCGTAAATACAGGAAGTAGATCCCAGTGTGAATAATTCCGTGTTTCAAAAGCCGATCTGCGCTCTGTCCCGTGTCTGTGCGCTCTCACAGCTCTCGCGCAGTCTGTGACGCACAGTCCTCATCAGAGATCGACAAAAAGATTTGAAAAGAAATATTTCCTTGATCATTAATTTTTTCTTCAACAATTTTTGAAAAAGATGCAGCAGTTTTCTGCCCCTGCCAAAGTGATGCGACACCTTTGTTGTATGGCGCCAACTCAAACATTTCCCTCAGCTGACCAAGGTGTAGATTATGTATTTATTTATGTAATTTAATGTAAATTTCCTATGTATGTTGTCATTATATTACATATTACAAATTATTACAAATTATACCTAAAACAGGAGGAAAATGTGTCCTGTGTTGACACATATGCTTTTCGTAGCAATAGGACGTGCGGTTTTGGAGCACTGAGTCCAAACGCAGGGCGAAGTACATTTTCTCCTTTATTGACTGCCATGTTAAATTTTCTCCATGAGCCCTGCTCAAGATGAGAGACGAGCAGTTGGAAAAATCGCCTCCAGGAGCTTATTTCTTGGACTTTCGACACCAGAAAGGTATGAGATCGTTTGTTAGAAGCATGTGGGTGCTCTGGTGCGGCTAACTTTCTGATATAGAACCAATGCGTGTTGTGTTATTGAGGCTTTTTGTAGCCAAAAATTGTCACCTTTCGGCTGAAATTTGCGTGCGTCCGTGCGCGTTTGTGTGCGTGTGTCTCAACACGGACACGCGCAAAACAGTAAGAATAGTTCCTGCTGCCTGGGACCAGAGCAACTAGCAGCAGGCCTAGCTGAGTGAACACCTGCTTAAAGACGCTGTAAGCAACGAGCTGCACAGTTCAGGGTGAACAGGAGGACTGCTGTGAACAAATGCACTATTCAACAATTTCTGAACAACTATTGTTTCTAGTATGTTTTTATTTTCAATTTTGGCTTCAAAAAGGGACTTGGAAACAGCTATCGTGAGTAATCTTTAATATTTAATTGCTGCAGTTTCTTGTTAAACTTTGCAGTGGTTAGTGCGTCGATCCAAGTAAGAACTTTCTCTTCACATATTGGCCAGATGCATCGTAGCAAGAACCCCAAACGTAAATACAGGAAGTAGATCCCCTGTTGTAGATTACCGCATGTTTCTGTGATATGGAAGAAACAGTTGCTCGGTTTATGTTAATGTGGGTCTGTCCTTCACTTGTAATAGTCATTCGACCTGATGTCTATGATTTGTTGTTGCTGAAGCAGTGGTACTTCACGTTTGTCTGCATGTCACTCTGCAGCAGGTTTTGGGCGGATAAACAAAATAATAAAAAATCGACACGCAGTCCACTGCGCTCAAATCACACAATTCATAGTTCTTCTTTCATTAAATTTTCTCAACAGGAGACATTTGTTTTAGCTAAACAATTCCTGTCGAGACTACGTCTTTTAGGGTCTGTCTGCGGTGCATCCCAGTGTGATATATATATATAACATATAAGATGTCCAAATGAAAATAAATAATATCCTGACACTGTATAGAAAAATTAGCTTTGGTTTTCTGATGGACAGATTCAACAATTTCTTTACTTTAAACAATATACTATTTTATTTGGAAGCTTTTGTGCCGTCTGTGATTCACTGTCTCGGAACAGCCAACTTACTTTGTTGTAAAATGCACTGGTACATTTGGTCAGATTAGGAGACTCAGGCTTAAAGTAACCTCCCTGTGTTCAGACATGAAAAGCTCCTAGCTATGACTACATGGCACCTTTGGCAGGTTAATGCAGTCATAAGTAGGCTGTATGCTAATTGAAATTAATTGAATTTCCACTACAGATGCTATTCACTTCCTTATATGTTCTTTCTTTTTATGAAACAGCCAAACATTGGAGTTCTGTGTGTTCTTCTTTAAAAATACATTTTGTTTATAGGGGGGCAGTGGGGGCATTCAACAGCATTGAGACGAGGTAGGTGGGCGCTCACTCTAAAAGGGTTGAGCACCACTGGTTTAGACATAATCCAATAATTGGGCCCGAATATGAAACACCTATCCTTCTTTAAAGAGTGATTAAATATTGTTCACCTTGATTCCCCGGTATTTAATAGCTTTAACTTGATTTTAAAACTGTTTTGTCATTCTAGTTGTTACAAATCTAAATGGTCTCTTTGTCATTCAGATTACAATCACCCGAGCTTGCTCCTCTTTCATATCACTCTCTCTCTCTTTCAAATCTTTCATGTCCAATTCCAGTAAAGCCAACAGTACTCACAGTAGCAGTAAACTCTGCAAGAAAGGCAACTACGGGTATTTCCCAAAATGTATAGCTACTGTTTAAGTTACAGTAGTTTATGTGTCAACGCCCTTCTGTTCAGGTTTGTTTTTTCTAGGCAAAGCTCTGCATACACTTACATGTGTTAACTTTGTGAATCAAAAAGTATTGTTCTATAGGGTGGTGTCCTCTGACATGTGCCTTCCTCAGCCCCTTTGTTTGGGCCAGGACAAAGATATCCCAAATATAACTTGAGCCAGTATATATCTCAGGAACACCGGCACAAGCAGCACAATGTAACAGAAGTCAAAAAAACCACTGTCAGACATAGGTTTGAATATTTTACTGCTCTCCTATTTTGATGCATTCAAAACTCAGCAAAATAGTTCCTAAATTAAACTAATGCATGGTAGTTTCTGGGAAGTGATTTTTAACCAAAACATGCTTCACCACCCCCACTCCCTCACCACGCTCCCTCTCTCCAGTGAGGGCCATTCCAGAGCTACGGCCAGCTGCTGCCTAGCAACTGGATCAACACCATAACTGGGAGAGGCGCAGAAATTCAACACACACAGCTACAGCAGCACCACAAAGTGACTTGCTGACTTGAAGTGGAATTGTGATCTACCATGAAGATGAGTCACAGAAAAACATAAGGTTAAAACTGATTAACTTTCTAACAGCTGTATGAATGAGCATGAACACAGTGGGAACCGAGACTAGTGAAAAACTTTATGTTGGTATGAATCAAACACATACAAAACAGTAGTGGTTGTTGGTAATGGAGTGACAACAACAATTCCCCAAAGGTTTCTATGACATCCAATCAAGTTATCATGACACTGGTCAAAAAGGGAAAGTGACTCACTGACTATTCACTATGTGTGTTGGACACAATGTGGTGAGAGTGAAAATATTCTGATAAACTGCTGGTGATTTCCTACTCGGTTATCTGAGCAGAGCTGAAACGGTTAGATTGGCAACCACTTGACAAAACCAATAGATTGCTTAACTTACTAACTAAAAATACATCCCAGTAGTTTCCGAAGCCAAGGCTGAACAGAAAATAACGAGGCAGGATTTTACATTAAGTAAGAAACACCTCGCCTTTGTAGAATGAACTGTCTGTCGTCTTCAACTCCAGTGATGTGTTCAGGGACTTCACAGGGCTTCGAAAGAGCTCACGCATTGGGAAAGAACCGCATTGCAACATTGTTAGAATTGTGAGGGCAGGAAAGTGTCCATGTCTATGTGCAACTTGAGTAGACAGAGTTTTGTGGTCTAAGCAAACTATATGAGAAGAAAAGATTAATCAGCCCAACTATCATCTTACTGTGGAAACAGTACTCGTTTAAAACAGTTGCTGTGGTGGCAATCCAACACTCAAGATTCCCTAATAACACATCCTCAGCTGGGCACACCGTGTAGCTACTTGTGGCTTACAGTGTGGGTGTGCCAGGCCACTCCTAAGCTGAAAGACTTATGGAAATATTAAGCAAGTTTAATGTGTTATAAGGCAGGAAAAAACATTGCAAGAGCTGAGACTGAGTCATCATCATTTGAGCCTAAATGGCTGAATATAAAGCATCCATAACGACAGGATGAACTGACGCTGCTCATGGACTGTGAGCATGCACTCTGCTGCCAGCTTTCTCTTCTGTGTCTATTTCTGCCGTCTGCCTATCGTACAGAGGGTTGTAGAATGTCGGGCATTCTAGAGGAGAGGGAGTGGGGGTGCCGTCTACACTTCCCATAAACTCCCACCAAAGAGGATTCCCCTCCCCCCCAAACTCCTGTAGCCTCCTAACGCACATGTCCATGAGGGTGATTTATGGAAACAGGAGGCCTCCTTTTTTTTTTTTTAAAGGAGCCAGTCTCCACGACCTAAACTCAACTGCATATGTCGCAGTCAAAGTGGGTGTGTCTGCAGATGAACTGGACTTGATCAGATTTTAGTTTATACTCCTGTTACCATCAAACTGTAGGTGACATAATGGAGCAATCCTCTTTTTGAAGAGTTCTGTAAGAAATAGAGAAATTAGAAGGTAAATATATTCTAAACAAAGTTTTGTAATTAATGACTGTCTCTTTAAATGTTATGATCCTGAATATAATTAATTAGGGAAGTAGATTATATTCAGTCTATAATGTTGAGTAAGAACAGCATTTTGGTGAATATGGATTCCAATCATTTTCCATGTACTTTTAATACATGTTTCTATGGTGAACAATTTCAGAAACTTACTCATCGGGACAAAAATGAGTTGTCAAGTTTGCAATGAACAAAAACTGATGTTTGCTTTGTTTGGCCAGGAATCACTATTCATGTCCAGCATGAATAAAAACACTTCTCATGATTTTAATATGTAATATAGGGGCATTGGTTCTATAATATGTTTATGATTATTATGCTCTGTGAAGGCTCAAGTGTCAGGTCAGTAGTTTTGTCAGTGATAAAACTGCTCTTTCACATCCCCATGTTTTCTGCATAAAACTGAATAATGTTTCCATTCTAGGACTTTATAGCCAGAGTCAACCACTTTAATTACCTCTTAAAATCCCCTTTTTCCACTGTTGTAATCTGGCAAAATTTGAATCTGCACTCCTTCTGCTTCTTTTTTTAAAGGTTGTTAGGCCTGAAAAAAATAACTGGTGGTGTTTGAACCAGGATGTGGTCCTGCAGACAACGGTCAGGAAACTCCATTGTGGGTGTGCGTTGTCTGCGACGATCATTGTGGCTCATAGTTGTGCGAGTGTCACTGCAGTTCATTCTGTTGCTCTCCAGCAATGCAATCAACACTGTGGATTAGTGTACGGCAGCACGCTATGGGGAAGGACAGTTGTAGAAGAAGAAACAAGGGGAAGCCGAACACATTGGTTCTGTGGTAAATGTCCATGTATCTATGTGCTGTTATGTTTTCCTTTAAAAATGGATTGGTCATCCTATTGTTGGTATCTTTTGGAAAGGAAGTTGTTGCTGGTGGGCTAAGAAAGCAGCATCGCTGAGTTATCATGACGTGGGTTTGCTTACATCATCAGCAGAAACTAACCACCGAAAAAAAGGCTTATTGTTCGTGGCATGGCAACAGATATCACTCTGCTGTTAGTCCAGCTTTAGAAATCCAAATTATCACTGTATTGTGACCTTTCTCTGCCGTACTGACACGTGGTGATCACAAGCAGCAGATGTCCACATGACTGTGAGGCATATCTACAACCTTCACACTTAAAAGACTAAACAAAAGTACTGGAGCACATTTTGTTTGAAATACACCAGGTTAGACTTGACTTCTGGACATGGCTCAGCTTTTGCTGCAATGCAATGTGACGTCATTCAGTGAGATGTGGTGTTGGCAAATCAAATAGACTTGAGAGAATATTCAACATCGAAGAATCAATAATAAAAAAGTATTTCTACTTCTCACTTCACAACAATATAAATGAATGAAATAGTCCTGGTGATGAGGCTCTGTGGTTGTATCACATTATAACAGACTACAGTGTAGGGATTCTGCATTGATAAGACTTTATGTATAAAAGTGCCAGCATGGGTGGACACTACCGCCCCCCCCCCTCACCCCCACCCCCACCCCGAGCACTAAAACTGAAAGAGCCAGAGAAAGAAATGCTGATTAAAAGCTGTATAAGTTCTTCATCAAACGCAGGGGCCCTAAGCTCACCAAAGGAAACCACGACTCACCCCCCCCCACACACACACACACACACACACACGCGCGCCCACACACACGCATACATTTAAGCATATTCGTCAACGCATGAATCACGTAGTTACGCTAAATATGTGCACACCGTGTGGTTTTCTGGATTTTCCAGGAATTGTTGCGCTGCTCTTCGTTGGCTGAGCTCGCCCTGAAGCTGAGACATGTTGTCCAGCATTGTTCATTCATACCAGGGCGTCCAGCCTAAACAAACTGAAGCCGCCAGCGACAGAGGAGAGGGGCGGCGGCGTAGCGCAACGCTTAGTATTTTATTCCTCAAGAAACGAAACACCGCTTACCCAGAAGATGAAGTTGAAGAAGAAAAGCATATATTTGATACACTTGGTGCAGCCTTCGACTCCCATGGTGGCAGATGTTGTCAACGCAGACTTCCAAAGACGGCGGCGTCAGTAACGGGCCTGATTTCACGACGTATAACGGGATCTGGTCTCCGCTGAACTGGAGGTCGGACAGCGAGGCAACACCCAGCTCCTCCCTCACAGCCGCACTGCGCTGTCGTCCAATCAGCGCAGCGACATTTGACGGACAAAACGTAGACCAATGGAAGCAGCAGACCCGCTCTCAAACCCCCGCCCACTTACATGTTCAAAAAACTTTATTCGCGTTTGGTTTTCTCTCACAGTAAAAACGAAAGCTCGCTAAAAGGTTGTTCGTCGCTCCTTTCCCTGTATTGGTGAACAAATATAAAAAATAAATGTCTGTTTGTGTAGAAAGAGTCCCCTATGGAGGTTTGTTATGGCAGGATTTAGTCCTTTGCTATTTGCTCTTTTTATTTTTTTTATAAGACTCAGATGTCACATCATTTCCGTGATTTCTTTTTTCATTTCGTCTTATCATAATTGTCTCACAGATATTAAGTTAAAAGGTATGTACTTTATTCTATTTGTGTACATTAAGATCTTTATGACATCCTGAATGGCAGCCTGCTAACTCAGAGGTTAAGGCAGAGGGCTGGGATGCAGGAATAGCAGGATCGATTCCTAGCTATTCCATATATTGTCATTAATTGCTTTGTAGATTGATATTGATTGATATTGTTTTATGGTGTCTCTATATAACAGTTTGTATTGTGGAATGTTTGTTTGTTTCAGTTTTTCCGGTGTGTTGTGTTGATTTTCCACGATGCTTCTCGATTTAATGCATTAGACACATTTTTAACAAAGGGGATCTTTGTTGAGTGGACGTAGAGGAGTTGGACCATTTTAATAAAATCTACAGAGAGCGACAGAGGTCAGCGGGTCAATGATTTCATCAAAGGCGAGCTGGTAAAACTCAGCAGGGAGTCCGTCAATACCAGGACTCTTACCTCAATTCAACTGACCCACAGCTCCGACGACCTCATCCCTGGTCATCTGTGTCGACAATGAGCTGAAAGTTTGCGGTTCATAAGGTTTAATCACTTGTAGGAAGGATTGAATGGTTTCATGGTCCATAAGTGTTTGACATGTATGTCGCCATTTAAATCTTTTACTGACTGGATAAAATCTCTGCTTCGCCTCTTTTGACTAGTTGATATAAGTTGAGCTACGTTTCCTCTGTCACCCTGCTATCTTCTGCATAGGTAGGAACATGTCACTAGTGGCCTCCTGGGACAAAATACAAAAGCAGATATTAAGTGGTATACCAGTTAAGGACAGAAAGAGGCAGATGAAAGAATATAATTATTTGGGGAAAAGTCTGGTAGAGAGTAGAAAGATTCTAGAAGTTGCAGCACAAGAAGATCTCCTTGAGCATTTGTATAAAGTGGAAAAGGAAGCGAAGCATGCGTTAGATGATTATGCTAAAAGTGAGCATAGAGCTTTGATTGCTAACAGGAAAGGAGAGAAAAAGAACAGCGTTGAGCGCGTATACACAACACAGCCCTTGCATGTGCAGGGGGAGGACATTCCAAGCCCTTCAGCACCTCCAGATGATAAACAACAAAGAGGATAAGAAGAGAGAGATAGAGCAGGAGTGGAACAAGAGAAATAGACAGAGGCGGATAGCAGGAGATAGGTGTGTAGAACAAGCGAGAATGAGAGACGTTAGTGGTGATGACTCGGACAAAACAGAATATAGGGAGTTTAGTAGAGGCAACAATGTCAGAGACAGAGAGCACAAGGGTAAGAGAGGAATTAGTTCTGATTCAGAGGAGGAAGAGGGAGAAGAAGATGATGGATATAGAACAAGACATTGGAAGCAAGAACAGAAAAGGTCCAAAATGCGGTGACCCGCCTTATTTTCAACCGGCCGAAGTACACTCATGTCACCCCTCTTCTCACCTCTCTTCACTGGCTCCCAGCTGCTCGCATCAAGTTTAAATTCTTGATTCTTGCGTACAGGGCTCTCAATGGGTCTGCTCCATCTTACTCAGATCTCAGATCACAAACGAGTTTTTGTTGCTGTCATTATCGTCACTAGGACTTCCCTCACCTGACTGTGGACCGCTGGACTCAGCAACAGGCTGCATCTGCCGGGTAGATGTTCGGGGAGTTGAGTGCTGTAGCTGCTGCTGGAGAGGGTCTCTGGGAACTGGTTGCTATTGCTGGACCAGTGCGAGAGGAACCAGTGTCTGCTGTTGCTTGGTGATTGCAGAAAGGACTGGTTGTTGTTGTTGCTGCTAAACAGGTGAGGATGGTTCTGGTAGCTGCTGCATCTGCTGAGGAACTGTAAAAGGAGCAGATTGCTTCTGGGCAGCTGGCTGCTGTTGCTGGGGTTTAGCTCTATTTACATAAGAGCTGGGGCATTTGAAAAAGGTGTGGCCATTTTTTCCACATAGATTGCAAAGTGCTTCTGATGTACAATCTTTAGCTTTGTGATCAAAACAGCCACATCTCCAGCATTTAACTGTGGGGCATTATTAATAATGTGTCAGAGTGGACACAACAGTAGTGGTGCAGTTCTGATATCATAGTTATTTTAATCCTATATGGATATTACACATGTTACAGTTTGTCTTGGTGGTATGCACCTGTAGCATTTTCCCGAGGGCAACAGGTAAAAAAGTCAGAGCCAGGGTGAGAGCTGTCCTTATTGATGTTTTTGCTCTGCTGAGGTAGCAGGAGGTGTAAATATCCATCAGGGAGGGAAGGGGGCAACCAATGATCTTCTGTGGTGCCTTTACAACCCTCTGCAGCCTCTCTCTACCACACTGTCATGCAGTAGGTCAGCAGACGCTCGTTGGACGAATGGTAAAAGGTCAGTAGCAGGTTGTGTCTTATTGCTTGTAAGTCCCATTGGATAAAAGGATCTGCCCAGTAAAGTAAAGTTTAGAGTTAGGCACATAGTTTAGTAATGGTTAGAGTTAGAGTAAGGGTGCAGGGAATAAATTGGATAAAAGTGTCTGCCAAGCAAAGTAAAGTAAAGTAAAGTCATCCCAAAATCATGAGAATCTGCTTCATCTCCATCCATCAGTGAGACTGCCCACTGATTCAGGAACTAGTGTGATAATAGACTATAAGCATGTATGTATGGGTTGTTGGTAAGCATTAGAAAGACACGAGACTCAATGAACAATGTGAAAACTTGGGTAGAATGCCTCACAAAGTATTTCACAGCAAATCCCAATTGTCCTTTGGACTGTGAGGATCTCTTTTCACAACTGGAGTAGCAGTAGCAGCATTAAATGCATATTATTAGTGCAGAATCTTCTGTGTAATGTTTCTAATTATAATGTTTAAAACAATCTGCCCTGATGTGTGACAAAATAACTTTTCTGAAAAGTTTAAAGTGTGTACTCATTGTCTTCAGAAGAACTGGATGACCCTGGGCTAACCCCAAGACACATTGAGGAAGTAAGGATGTTTTCAAGGAAGGAACTCAAGTTGTCATTGTTGCCAAATAGAAACACATTTATTTTTTTTGTATCAACTTGATTAAATACACATACTGAAAGCACTTTGAGTGCGGTGACTTGGTGGTCTGAGGAATCCATCAATCATTTTCTTTGGTAACCTCTTTCAGAAAATTTCAGGGACATTTCCCTGCTGGTCCCAAAAAATGTAACACTTTGGCCTATTGTACCACTGAGCTGTTGATGGAGAGGAAAAGGTTTCAAATGTCTGAAGAGAAAATGGTGCATAGAGAGAGAGAGACACACAGAAAGGCAGAAGGGGAGGGGAGGGTGAAGATGAAGATGTAGAGAAACAGAGAGTTTATGGGTCTTTTAGGGACTGAACAAGCTTTAGAAATATTTCAATGGTTACTGTTTAGTTCAGTTCAGAAAACTATATATACGCCACATGGGACAATTCAGTTTGGCAGCCACCAGTACAATAATCACATCACAACATCCAACTACATAAAAACAGCTCAGCATAAGGTCACATACTTTTAAAAACATATTTAATATATGTCTACATATTTAACCAACTCCTTTCTTTTTTCCTAAAATCTCTGTGATGTAATCTTTTGTTCCACAAGGTCTTCTGTTGAGTTGGCTGGAAGCTTTTCATGACTACATACTGCATATATGAGGCTAGCTGCCTAAAGTCTTAAGATTAGATTAGATTAGATTAGATTCAACTTTATTGTCATTACACATGTACAAGTACAAGGCAACGAAATGCAGTTT
>JAUMHF010000017.1:22850153-22861548 GCA_032359275.1 Microctenopoma steveboyesi | reverse complement strand
TGAAGGCTTCACACGGTTGATGAGGGGGGAGTACTTCGGGGTGAGAAACAAAGAAAGGTGATCTGATTGTCCCAGGTCACTGCTGTCAAATCTAAAATAAGAATTTTTGAATTAAATTTTTTTAAATACAACAACAAAATAAAAGCCCAGATTTCTAGAAATGTATACTAATAAATGTATTTAACAATCATACTCTCTCATCTTTTTAAGTAGGACAACTTACACAATCTGTAAGCTCAGTCCTGTAGGACTGAGAGTAGGAGAGACACCTTTGTCCCCAAAGCCACTCTGCTTTTTAACTCTAGCCTATAAGACCATCTCCTACTTCATTAACATAAACAACATTCTTACCCACACTGTTGACACCTTACTTATTTATTTAATTTAATTCACCTACAGTCATTCATTCACCACTCAGTCACTTTAATCCCAAATTGTGTATATACTGTATATTCTGTGTATTATTATATGCTGTGTTTTTCTTTTTTTTTCTCACCTCATTCTTATTGCCTGTGTTTGTTCTTATCTTAAACGCCATGCTGCTCTGCTGCACTTTAATTGCCCCTAGGGGATAAATAAAGTCTTCTGATTCTAATTCAATCTGTGGCTGACAAATACTTTTTTGCAACCGCAGTGAGGTTATGCATCACCTTGCTCGTGTTTATAGAACCATGTATCAACACCTGCATTCTTGCATTTACAGATGGTCTCAGTGGTCTTTTTTTTAAGTCTAGAATTTGTAGAATATAGCTGATATATATTTTTTTATTTAGTTGTATTCATGTATTGTTTTATTACTATTTTTCAATATAAGTTCAGTGTCATAGGCAAAACAGGCTGGGGCTGAACAAATTTATATGAAATTGTCTCACTGAATCAGACAAGCATTTATGAAAATACAATTGGTGCATAAGTCTTGCATTGGTTTATAAATTTATTCATTTTTTGTATGCATAATAAAAGATAGACGTGTCTGTGTTTTTCGTAATTGTTCATTTGTTTATGGCACGATTTAAGGATTTAGGGAAAAAAGTGTCATCGTTAACTTGTAGTACTTGAAACTTTCCAGAAGGTGTCGCGGTGGTTGCACAAACACAGTCAAAGGGAGTGAACAAGATTACCTGCATACACGAGGAAATTAATGCATGCTGTGTGCCAAATGCCAAACTATAGTGCAATTTTTAAAAAATGTTACAGGTAAGCGGTTGATATTACACAGGTATATTGTGCAAAAATATGTTTTTATACTTCATCTTAGTGAAATTGTGGTGATTATATCTGTTTTCAGTTGAACAGTAGCAAAAATCTGTTGTGAACAAATTAGTAATAACCTACACCCGCAGTCGTAGTAGTGACACAAAGTGGTTGACAATGAGCCTTCCTGGAAATAAAATCTGAAATGAAGGTCATGTTTTTTGTTATTAAGCAAAGCATTCAGATTCAGATATATATTTATTTTAAACAACAATGATTTCTCCTGATTTGCTTGACACCCAGTTCCTATTGCACTTGGGGCCCGCACATGAATTGAACGCAGCCCTGTTGGGTTGTAGTTGTGACTCGAGCTGAATCGGACGCAGCCGCAGCTCGTCTGGTTCCTGTCTCAGTCATACATCTGGGATTTTCTACTACACACACGTCCTGGCTATTTAACAGAACAACTTTGAAACTGCGTTACTCAATAGTTAGGCCATTTTAAATAAAATAAACAGAGAAAGTCGCCAGGAGTGAGCAAAATGCCTGCAGTCTCTAAAGGAGATGGGATGCGTGGCCTGGCCGTGTTTATCTCTGACATCAGGAACTGTAAGTTTGTTTATAACGTAACGTTCACACACACACGCACACACACACACACTTAGTGGTTTGGTAAGTAACAAGTCCGGTGTAACGGTACTACTAATACTAGTGAGCTGCTGAATGCATCCGAGGACTCGTGTTCGTTGTACTTTCTCACGTTAGCGACACTTTAGTTAAGTTTAACGCGCTTAGTGAGCTGCTAGCTTCCAGCTGCTAGCGTCCTGTCAAAGGGCGTGGACCGCGCCGCTAACCGGCGACAGTATCGGATTGTTTTAATACCACACTTTCAAGTTTATATGGTTACCGCTATCGTATAGTTTCCAAAACTGAAGGCTCTCTGGAATACAGTAAATTACCGCAATTAACTCTATGTAAAAATTGTTGTACACTGAAAATGCTGTTACACGCCCCAGGATACACTTCAGGTTTCTAAAGCTAACAGCTGACACATCAACAGCGTTGGTTAAACGCCTAAATATAGGTTGTCTTAAAATCACAGAAAACAATAAAACTGTAGCCGAAGGGATTTTAAGTGTCCAGACAGTGTTTCAGACATCCACAGGACCTGTTTGTTATTTTAGGATGAACCGTACATACTAAATGAATCCACTTCCCACGCGTTTTTTCTTCTACCCCGATGCACTGTAGCTGGTGCTTGGATCACGTAATATGAGAGACATTTTTATTTATTGTACAGGCTCTAAAATCAGTCCTGTGTTTCGTAGGTCCGTTCATTACAAAAAGAATAGGAGGATTTACTTGATTGACATGCCCTAATTACAGCTTCTTAACACATAATAATTACAAGAATACTGTCATTGAGACTAATAAGCTTGTAATTATGACATTAACATGATATTTATAACATTGTGGACATTGTGTACTAAGGCTGCAATTTATTTATCTATAATCTGAATAGTTTTCTGTTCAGATTATTCTGGAACTACTCAATGACGAATTTTCAGCTATCAGCTTTTAAAATCAATTAAAGTTTGTTTCAGTGTCTTAACATCAAAGATGACTACTGGACTAAAAGAAAAAGTCCTTTATTGGACTTTTCTGAATAGTATGAATCAGGTATGAGCAAAGAAGCCACAGTAAGATATACTACTACACTTATTCCTGTGAATAAATCAAGCTAAATAAAACTAGAGTACAGACAGAAAATTTGCTTTACAAAGACTGCGTAACAGAATTCAGAAAGTCTAAAAGAGCTATGCAGTGGTATCCCATTCGTGTGTGCAGGGAGCCACGAGTGGCTAATAAGCTCAACTCAAGTTGACCAAAGAATAGCAAAACAAATTCAGTGTCAAAAATGAAGTTGTTTCATTGATACAGATTTTTCAGTTTGCTTTCCACACAACATGGCAGTAGGTGAGGTTGTGCCAGAAATTCATTCTTTTCTGTAGCTGCAGAAGACCACATCAGGTTCCAGCATGGTTAGCCAAGGACAGGAAAGGCCACAGAGATGATAGGTCACCTATCCCAACACTGTAAGAAAATTGTGATGGTGTGTTGGCTGGTGTGTGGTTGCAGAGAAAGTTCTCTCAGCATACATAGTATTTGAGCATTGTTTTAATGCCACAGCCTATCAGAGTATTGTTGCTGACCGTGTGCATTCTTTATAGCCACAGTCTATTCATTCTCATTGTCTGCAGTTCTACTGTATGTCATAATTCACATGCAATCTAAAACTAGTTTCATTAACATGACAATGAGTTTCAATCTATAAAAGCAGCCTTTAGTTGTGGAGTAATAGGAGATTTTCTGCATGGGCAGAAAAAATCTGGATATCGTTGTGTCAACATAGTCTCAAATCTCTAATACACACTTCCTGACCATTATTCTGTAAAAATAGAGGATTCTCTGTGGGGATAAGGGGGTCCTATCCAGCACGAGAAAGGTGTAAAAAAGTGCACGAATATGTCACTGTATGTTAGAGCTATGTGTTCATAAAAGTTCTGTATAAGGGCATGATTAATTACAGCAGTATAAGCTAACATGCAAAATGTCTGGATCTGATTGCAGGTAAAAGTAAAGAGGCAGAGATTAAGAGGATAAACAAAGAACTGGCCAATATCCGTTCCAAATTTAAAGGTAGGTGAACAATCCTGACTAGCCAGGCTGAACTTCAGGGATATAGTTGACACAGACAGATTGGAATAAAAACCTTAGCTTTCATGACACTAGCTTTCATGCAACTGTTAATTTACTACACATTAGTACTCAACAGATCACCAGCTCGCCATCTTTACTTGCATGATGTCATTGGAAGGAGATTATTTGTATGGCCAGGACTCATTAGTACATCTTCTGTTTCACATGAACAAATAACCCCTCTTTTGCTTGGCCATGTTTACAGTGTTCTTATTTATTCCCTGTCAACCAACATGTTGTGGAAAGCAGCATTGATTGTGGCTCACTATGACAAAGTAGCAAGACAAAATGTCAGGTGCTATGTCAGCACTTTACTCTCCGTCACTCACAGACAATATTATACAGACCCCCTCAGTTTTCAGGGCTTATATGAAATTAGATTTTTTTCATGTATGTTGCTTTATTAGATCGTTTATAGGTTTGTTGGTAGAAAAACATTAGCTGTGGCTATGTCAATTTCTTTGCTCTGGTGATCTTTGGAGCATCAAAAGACCCAAACGTTTGCAAAAAACAAACATTTCTTATAACTGGGTGTAGGATATATTGTAGGGAGAAAATTACCAGAGATAAATTATAGTATTTATTAAACCTTTACCAAAAGTTCACTCACCAGTTTGGTATTGAATGATTGGTCACATTCTTATCTACCATTCTTATATGCTACTGTCAGATTGTTCAAATGCTGGCAGGTGTAACTTCATGTAGACATTCAGTTACTTTTTGTATACACTAAAATGTTCTAAATGTTTGTGTATATCTGCACTCATGTGAACAGGAGACAAGGCTCTAGATGGCTACAGTAAAAAGAAGTATGTCTGCAAGCTGCTCTTCATCTTTCTTCTGGGCCATGATATCGACTTTGGACACATGGAGGCTGTCAACCTCCTCAGCTCCAACAAGTACACAGAGAAACAAATTGTAAGTTTATCTAAAGTTGCTGCGTGTTAATCCCTCATTATTCACACGCAGTATGTTTGTAGGAAACTCCTCTCAGGGCATGAGGAAAGGTTGTGGACATAAGTCATCCTCATGTTCCCTTTCAGGGTTACCTGTTCATCTCAGTGCTGGTGAACTCTAACAGCGATTTGATCCGTCTGATCAACAATGCCATCAAGAATGACCTGGCCAGCCGCAATCCGACCTTTATGAACTTGTCCCTGCACTGCATTGCTAATGTTGGCAGCAGAGAAATGGCTGAGGCTTTTGCTTCGGAAATCCCCAGGATCTTGGTGGCAGGGTGTGTATAAAAACATTACTGTGCAGACACCACAACTGTCTAATAGTGAATTGTCAAATGGTGAAATCATTACAGAAAAACAGCGTTTGACAAATAAAAAAAAGATTTTGCTCTATCCCAAGATATTGCACATCTGCTTTTCCTATCACCACTTGACATGAAGTTATTGACCTTAAGGTTGTTGTTGTTTGATAGCCCATTACATGCATTACCCAGTAACACCTAAACTCCCACACATGATCTTGTATGAACTCCTGTAGTGTGTACTAAAGAAAGGAAACATTGTGCTTTTGCCACTAATAATTACAGACCTAGCCAAAGCAACCAGGCCTGAAATCAGCATTGCAAATTGTGGAAATCAACCTAATGCTAGCACGAGACAGCAAAACACTTGATTCTCCACATCACATCTTATTCACCAACAGTTTTAGTTTCTAAGCAGAAAGGGAGTCGGCCATTAGAACAGCAGTGCAGCATCTGTGCAGGAGGATGTATTGATGGAAGCTGTTGTGTTTGCCTCCATCAGGGACACCATGGACAGTGTGAAGCAGAGTGCGGCACTATGCCTTCTGAGACTCTACAGGTCGTCTCCTGACCTGGTGCCCATGGGTGAATGGACAGCGCGAGTGGTCCATCTGCTTAACGATCAGCACCTGGTTAGACCCAGTTCCACATAATGTATTAAATATAAACATAATAAGTATGATGTTTAGCATCGATATTTAATGACGATAAATACAGTTGCTCTTTGACTGTGCTGTCGATGCACGCTATTCCACAATTCGGTACACACCGCAAATGGAGCTACTCACAGCTGTAACAAAAGATATAAATTGTGGGTGATGGTGTAGCAATTTCATAATATATTTAAAAACTAAATATACAACGCATAACTGTCTTAGGAGCCACTCACTCTGTCTGATGCCAGAATGATGAATTGTTTGTTTGAATAATACATGTTGACCTGTTTTCAGGGTGTTGTAACAGCAGCCACCAGCCTTATTACTACACTCGCCCAGAAAAACCCTGATGACTTCAAAACATCCGTCTCTCTGGCGGTGGCCAGGCTCAGTAGGGTGGGGGTCTTTATGTGACTTCACACACTTAATGGTCCTGAGGTCTACAGTAAAATCTGACTCAGACATCTGCTGATGCCTAATCTTGTTCCTTATTGTCCAGATCGTGAGCTCCGCCTCCATTGATCTACAGGACTATACGTACTACTTTGTTGCCGCACCATGGCTGTCTGTCAAACTGCTACGCCTGCTACAGTGCTACCCCCCGCCTGGTATGTTACAGTACAGTGCTGTGTTTCTGAAGGCGAAATAATTCTCCAGTGTGGAAGCATACAGCCTTGTCACCTTACAAGTGAATAGCACTTGAGTAGCACACAAATCTGGTGTCATTTGATGTTTTCATGTGAAGTATCACACTATACTACGTCTTCCAGTATTTGTTCCTTACCAAAATATCTCAAAAACTACAACCACTCTGGAAAGAAATGTATAATTAGTGGACACATATTTGTCCAATCTGCCGGGGGTATAGAATGTATCTACTGATCCTGTTAATCCCATTCTTTCTCCAGGATCACTGTTAGGCTCTATAAATCCAGAGCTTGCCAACACATTTTGCCTATATGCACCAGTAGTATACTTACAAAGAGTATTACACAAGCAGCATCTTCACATTAGTTGGTTTTTAGAAGAAAATCTATAAATAATACACATTATTGCTATTTATGTTTTTAGAACATTAACATTAACATTAACTGTCATGTTAATGCTTTAAACACTTTTAACCAGCGTGCTGTTGTACTGCTTACGTGTAATGGTTGCATTCTCTGATTACACACGTACTCATAAAGCGTAGTGTTCCTATAATGAAATTAAAAACTAGGATGCTTTGGATAGTTTTTGTGTAAATCTCTAAGACTTGAAAAGAGCTGTGTTAAGATAGTTTGACACTAGGTGGCACCAGAACACAAAAGAAAACCTGATAAGCTACAGAAATTAACGGTGAGGTAATGCTTCAATTAATTAAACTGTTCGCTCAGACATCCTCCACTGAAGGAATTCAGTGATTTGATGCGTTGTTTATATATATTATACTGAAATATGTCTCAGAAGTATTGATTTCAAGGTAATGGGCAGGTGTAACATATGTATGTGTAACGTGTGTTGTTACAGAGGATGCAGCACTGCGAGGTCGTCTGACTGAGTGTCTGGAGACCGTCTTCAATAAAGCCCAAGAACCACCCAAGTCCAAGAAGGTCCAGCACTCCAATGCAAAGAATGCTGTTCTGTTTGAAGTCATCTCCCTCATCATCCATCATGACAGGTTGGTCAGATCACCTGTGCCATCAAATACGTGGTTTATTGGTGAATTAAGGAGGTGTGATTTAGAAAACAAAAACTAGGTGCATCTTGTAGGTTGGTGCTAACACTGAACATAGTTGTTATTACAGCTTTAAAAGCTGCAGTATTTAGCAATCTGTCTAAGAAATTATGCACCCATTTACCCAGAAGTTTTAGTTTAGCACATTGTAAATGTTTGTTTATGACCAGCAAATAATTTGTTTACCTGGCTAAGAGCTAGTTTTTTTTGTCAAAAGTCAAGGAACTGTTAGTTTATCTATTGCAGACACCACAGTGTAACACTGGACACTAAGCTCTAACAGAGTTTTGTTTTAGCACAAAACTTCACATCAAACACAGCTCTCATTAGCTGACACCCTTTTGTTGTGTGGCACTTAGATGTTGAAATATGTGTTGTCAGCTGTTTGTGCCTTGTGTGACAGTGAGCCCACGCTTTTGGTACGAGCCTGCAACCAGCTTGGTCAGTTTCTGCAGCACAGGGAAACCAACCTCCGTTACCTCGCTTTGGAGAGCATGTGCACACTGGCCAGCTCTGAGTTCTCTCATGAGGCAGTAAAGACGCATATAGAAACCGTGATCAATGCGCTGAAGGTGAGTCCTTAAACTCTTACAGTTGACCAACAGCTTATTCAGTGCAAAACACGTTTTTGAGTCATTTCAGTATTTGATCACTGAAGGTTTAATTCTCTGTAGTTTTCAGGTGTTCATGTGTGTGTTGTCTCTACAGACGGAGCGAGATGTGAGTGTGCGTCAGCGAGCTGTGGATCTTCTTTATGCCATGTGCGACCGCAGCAACGCTAAGCAGATTGTGGCTGAGATGCTGAGCTACCTGGAGACTGCTGACTACTCAATCAGAGAAGAGATAGTGGGTCATCCTTACACAGCTGTACATCATTTAGTTACACCTGTACTGCTCCTGCTTTATAATCGTTTGCTTTGCTCCCTTAGGTGCTCAAAGTGGCTATTCTGGCAGAAAAATATGCTGTGGACTACACCTGGTACGTAGATACCATCCTCAACCTCATCCGCATCGCTGGTGACTACGTCAGTGAGGAGGTGTGGTATCGCGTCATCCAGATCGTCATAAACCGAGATGACGTCCAAGGCTACGCTGCTAAGACCGTCTTTGAGGCACGGAGATTTATGCTAAGTTCACTGTGTTCTGTGGTTACTACCTACCCAAACTACTTTGGGTAGGTAGTAACCTAACCTTACTGCCTCATTAGCAGTCGTACCAAAAGGGTGGGCTCACTATCACGCAATGCCTACCCAAACTCACCTACACTAGTTAGACATTTATGCTTTCCTCCATATTGTTTCTAATCTAGTGCCAATATTTTTGCAACAATTTTAGGCACTACATGCTCCTGCCTGCCATGAGAACCTGGTTAAGGTTGGGGGTTACATCCTGGGAGAGTTTGGTAATCTAATTGCTGGAGACCCACGTTCCAGGTACAAACCACATCCACGTAGATCAGTCTACTGTTTTGAATTCAGCTGATGATTTAAGAAGAAGAATCCACTTTATTAGTCATAAAAGACATTTTTACATGTTACAAGAAAATGTATTCTCTGCATTTGACCCATCGCCCCTTAGGGGCTCAGTGAGCTAGCGCTGGGAGTCTCGCTCAGGGACACACCTGGTATAGGGGATGGGCTGGGTGACTCAGCTGGGAATTGATCCCACTATTCCTGCATCCCAGCCCTCTGACTTAACCACTGAGCTACCAGGTCACCTAATCAAGAAGGGGGTGTGGGTGGGAACTGTACAGAGACAAATCAGATCACTTCCTGTGTTGGTTTGAGTTTTAATCCGATTCTGGCCTTGACTTGATTTAAAAATGAGGCAGCATCTTTTTATGTAGTTACCTCCCCTTTCATCCAGCTAAACGTGTCTGCACATGCGCTCTTGTAAAAATGAATCAATTAAACTTACTTTGCAGAGGCTTTTTTCCAAAGCGACTTACACGCAGCTAGCAATGAGTGTCCTGCTCACAGACACACTTGGTATGGGGTATGAACTAGGAGTCTGGGCTGGGATTTGATCCAGCTACCAGGCCAAAAGCAGGTTAGGAACCTGGTTATGCATGCACAGACACCAGGTTTTCCATCTGCTTGACAGTTAAGAAATCAAATTGCTTGAGAAAGCTGTCTGTAACCTGGAAACATTTAAAAAACCCAAGGTCTTTAAATTGAACATTGCTATAGTGCCGTTTTAGTAACAGAGATGACTTGAATGGATGTTTAACTATCGGTGTGGTCGTGTGCTCTCTTTCAGTCCACTGGTTCAGTTCAACCTTCTCCACTCCAAGTTCCACCTGTGCTCTGTTCCAACTCGGGCTCTGCTGCTCTCTGCTTACATCAAGTTCATTAACTTGTTTCCAGAAGTGAAGGCCACAATCCAAGATGTCCTGCGGTCAGACAGCCAGCTCCGTAACGCTGACGTAGAGCTCCAGCAGAGGGCTGTCGAGTACCTGAGGCTCAGCTGTGTAGCCAGCACTGACATACTGGTAAGATGGGAATCAGGACTTACATTGTAAACGCAATCGCTTTAACACTGGATATCTGCTCATGGATCTGTTAACAGATATAACATATTATATGAAGTGTTAGCTCTCATATGTGCGCCCAGTGTCAAAGAGAAGATGTATCACTCTCAGTTAACACTAGAAAATCAGCATTTCCCAGTCAGTCAGTTGTAACTCTTCATTTGTCGACAGGCAACAGTCTTAGAAGAAATGCCTCCATTCCCAGAGAGAGAGTCTTCGATACTGGCCAAGCTTAAAAAGAAGAAGGGTCCAGGCAATCTTCCTGACATAAAAGATGCCCGACGCAATGTCAATGGCAGCGCTGAGCCCGTTGAGAAAAACAAAGCCACCAACCAGGTAACTCCACTCTAGCTCTTTTATAAGCGCAGATACGCCTGTAATCCCTAAAACAAACCTGCACCGCGCTAACCTGACAGTCTCAGTGAGTGTGTAGTGATATTTTCGTCATAGCTGGTTTACAGTCTTTAGTCTTTATTTTGAGTATTTTCTCCCCTACCTTTGTCACTGTTCCTTTCTGCCTTGACTCCATACGTCTGTGTTTATTTCTGGAGGATTTAAACTCGATGTGAGCAGCTACTGGGAGCCAGTGAAGAGCAAAAACACAAGCACGCTTACCATCTATACAAGCCAATCCACTAACAGAGTCATAGTTAATTCACTTACCTCTACCAAGAACCACATGAGAATGTGTACCGCTGTGTCTAAGTACCTCTTCTTGCTAAAGAAACTTCCCTGTTGGTTCAATTATAAATGGGTGTTTTATAATAGCTGTATGTTAAAGATGATGTTTTCTGATGCTTTTCTTTCAGGCTTCATCTCACCCCTTCACAGACTTGCTGAATTTAAACTCCACCCCCACCACAGCGGGCAGTCTGCTAGTTGATGTGTTTTCCGACACACTCGCCCCTCCTGAGTCCACAGACGAGCCGGAGGAAAATTTTTTCAGGTGGATCCCCACTGTGAGCTTGTTTTTACAGAAATGGAGGATACACGTTTGTTAGTAGCTACACATACAATGGGGTGGTTCCCATTACATTAGATATTAAAAGGACATTCAAGTTGTTCAGTATTGTACTTTATAGTGTGAATTTGTAAATGACCAGATGGACGGATAAGGAGAGGAGGAGAGAAACTGATTGAATTACTTCACCTGACTTGAAATGACTCAATGGTTCATTTTCATTTAGTTCAGTATATTTAACACCTACAGGTCCTTCTCAAAAAATTAGCATATTGTGATAAAGTTCATTATTTTCTGTAATTTACTGATAAACATT
>JAUMHF010000017.1:22818398-22843132 GCA_032359275.1 Microctenopoma steveboyesi | reverse complement strand
AATGTTTATCAGTAAATTACAGAAAATAATGAACTTTATCACAATATGCTAATTTTTTTAGAAGGACCTGTATAACACAGTCATAATAAAGTAACATTTGCTGATAATGGGTCTCTGTATGTCTTATATGTCAGGAAATTAATATATATATTTCATATATATATATCTATATCTATCTATCTATCTATCTATATATATATATATATATATATATATATATATAGATAGATAGATATAGATATATATATATATATATATTCTGCAGAGCTTTATAAGAAAACACAATCCTACATTATTTATCATTTATTTAATCAGAATGTTACACATAATTGTTTTTTCAAATGTCAAATACAGTTTGTAAATAGACTTCATTCTGAGAGATACATCATTGGAAACCAGTTCTCTGTGGAGCTGGGGTGCACCAAATTGACCCCCTTTCCATCATAATTTTTATGTAACAAAGCAGAATTTCCTGAGTTCTGAGATTTCTAGATCACAGCTTGACTAAGTAACCTGACAGAGTGATGACAGTGAGTCCAGCAATATGCTAAGAAGGATTCTGGTTGTGTTTGGCAACTTTAAAAAAAAGTACATCTGAAATCGTGACTCAGTCTTTATAACACACCTCTGCTCTGAGTTCATTTGTGACGTAGTTGATGAGTGCAGCAGTCACCTGCTGCTGAAGAGTGACGTTGCCCATCACAAGAGCAATGAGCTGAACGGCGTCCGCCCAGTCCAGGTTGCCCAACACGGCCACGACATCATCATAGAGCTTCTGTTGCTCGCTAGGTGGCAACTCCATCAGGATCTGAGGCAGAGGCTTGAACTGACCACTGGTCAGCCAGCTGCCCAACAGACCACCCACTGTTCCACCTGGTAAACACACAGAGAGGTGGGGGTGCACGGTAGATAAAGGGTCAGTTTCTGAATCAGGATGATGCCCCAGAGAATGTCCTTCAGCACATGTGCTATAGAAAGTCTACATTCAAGTTTCATGAAGGGAGTTTACAGTGATCCAATGAAATGCAGCTTAGTAATTACACAGTTGTTACTCAGTAAGTGTGCATAAGCACTGCTTAGCACCCAGGCTCCTTTAAATATAGTACGAGTGTATGTTTATACAAAGAGTTATTCTGGAAGTCAGCAGTGGAGTTAATGCACGGCGTGTTCTGTTTTTAATAAGTCTCGTTTGTCTCTATAAGAAAAATGCGCTGTAATAAAAAACATCAACTGTACTTCCAGTTTTAATTCTTACCAACGGCGATCCCTGCAGGTCCCCCGAGCAGGCCACCTAAAAAGGCTGTCCCACCTGCCACCATGGCTCCCTTTGTGGAGTTCTTCACTGCAACCTTGATCTGATCGTGAGCTGATATTTCACAGCACAGACGCATGACGTCGTCTAACCGTGGGGCCATCCCTGCGGTGAAGCACTGACATATGAGTGGAGAGTGGTTCAGACAAAGAGAAAAGCTCTTTATAATGTTACAGTGAGCACAGTGATTTCCTTAGACAGATGGAGAGGCACGACGATGCACTCTGAAAATTTACATTACATTCTTGAGGATAAGCTTTGCTAAAATGCAAATATACAAATATATTAAATATCTGTGAAGGTTCTCAGTCATCCAGGTCACAGTTATCTTAAAAAGGTTTCATCCAAAGCAACTGGACTTGTTTGGTTTCTTGACGATGTTTCACCTTCCACTCCAGAGGGGAAAGCCAAGTCAGACTCTGCAAGTGTGTACGTGCTTATGCAGAAGTTAACACAAAGAAAAGAGAAAGTGGAGTGTTTCCCAGAAATAACGACCTGGCTACATACACATACCTTTAAACAAATGAAAAATAAAAGAAACATTAATACGGGAACCTCTTTAATGAACTGGAATACATAAGCTAAAGATAAGAAACGATATCAAGACACATTTAATGTCACTTTTCCACAACAACAAAACATAGAACATCTATAAATATTTATTAGTAAATAAGATTCATTCCAATTTTGGCTCTGCTTTGAAGACGTTTTCACTATCACAAAATGGGTTTTTATTATTGTTATGTAATGTTAGTACGGCGCTGGCATGCATAGTTATAGACACTCATCATCACTGTTATTCTTTAATTCCTCGATTTCTGAATAGAGTTTGGTGCGGGAGTTAACTTATCTGCTATAAACAGGCACAGCTCGATAAAACCACTCTCAAACAGGGTTCCACTTTTAACGCCATCGATGAAAAGAAGTCAGATCAACGTTGACTTCATATGAGAGGAACAGAGTTACACCTCACCTCTGTCATAATACCAACAAAACCTGACTCGTGAATTATGTGGGTGTTTCAGAGCTGACACTGCACACTGAGTCTTACCTTCTCTCCTAAACGGCAACAAGTATGTCAGTAGTTTCACTCTGCACTTGAGTCGGCGCCGCCTCTGCTTTCAACTTTAAGCGCTTTTTGAACGGACTGGTTTCTGACATTCGTCCCACTTCCTGCTTTCATCAGACGTCACACTCGCGTTGCGTTCATCGCATCTCGGAAATCACAAATTCTATATTCTGTTCCGCGACTCACGTGAAGAAACGTGACTTCTCGTCATGCATGTAAACAGAGAAGAAGATTAGGTCACTTCACTGGAGTCTGGTTTTATAACTAGTATGTTGCGTCCACCGGACGTTTTACACTTACTGCATGTAAACAGTAAACATGGCTGACTGCAGGAATTCATGGAGAAACTCGGCATTTAGATATGTTCTCCCGAGCTGTAACTCGAAGTTTCTTTTGCCAAACATAATAATTATTATTATTCTTCATACAACAAAGGTCCACTTAAAAAACACAAAACACTATTCTGAATGCATCATTATATGCTATAGCTACACTGCATATATATATGCTTTAAAAATGCCTATTTTACGTCACCTGTGCACATATGAAATTTGTCGTCATCATCAGTCACTCCTAATGATAATTAGGAGTTATTTTGGATCTGCCAAGAAAAAGGAGAAAAAAGCTTCCTATCCTCACATGATGACATAATTAAAAGTTTGTGTCCAATGTCGTATCATGTTGGTTATGAACTGTATATTGCGCTTGGCTGACAAAATGAAAACACAAAGTCTATGAATCTGTGATTTATTTACACTGCCTGTACTAAACATTATTCCCATCCAACATAAAATCCAAATTAAAAACTCGTTTGCAAAGCAAGTTTGTTCAGAAAATAAAATAATACTTCGAAGAAGTGATTAAATACGAAGCAAACACATAAAACCTTTGTACTGGTCCCAGTTTGAACGTTTCAACTTGACTGAGCTGCGCCACCTGCTGGGGAAACATAAACAAAGCACCACTTCTTGTTGTCACATACATTCATTACTCCAGTGGTAAAAAGTAATAAGTATATTTGGCAAGTATAATACTTTTATGTAACCAGTGACACCTGGGTGATTGGCTGTCGGCTCCCAATTGGCGGTCGACGGTATAAGGAGGTTTGGGTGTCTGGGCTAGTGCCTGTTTTCCTCGCATGCCGGAGGACGTTGGTCTCGCTGGATAGAGTAAGCGTGAGCACGAGCACGAGCGCGAGAGGTACGGCAACAATTTTGAGACAACCGCTGTTTAATGCACGACACGGACAGTTTTCAAATTTAGATTAATAAAAGAAGGCACAATATAATTGAGTGATTCATTATAGTGTGGTGACATTGCTGGTCTCCAGTGTGTAAATACACAAACTATCCTCCAAAATGTACAGGTGTGAGTTTTCAAATGGTTTTAAAAGTGGTGATAGTCTCAGCTAGTCGAATGGAGCAGGGCAAGTCAATCCACCAGTCAGGGACAAGGGAGAAGTCACTTCAGAGGGTTTTCACACACACCCTACAACTTCCACACATTTTAGTGTGCTGTCATTTTCTTAGGGGGAGAAAAGTGTGTAATAAAAGAGATTTTCTGATGAAGCTACATTAAATGACCTTTATAACATAGCGAAAACGTACTTGTTGTATTTCAGCAAACGTGTTAGGCATTAACATCACATTTACATAGGATTTTTTATATTTCATGGAGTCACTTTTTAAAAAAATCCTCTGGGTTCACATGTAACGTTGTGACAAATACGCACCGGATCCGCCTCTTTGGGCGTGGCTTGTCGATGACGTTGCAGGACAAGGGCGGAGTCGCTGAAAAACAACTTCAAGATCAAAACAACGTCTCAAAGCGCAGCTGGATCCTTTGTGTACAACGTTCAACAACATCAGGTGAGTCAACACGTTGCACTGAACAATTCAGAGCTTTTCCGGCCGCACGTTTTGCGCGTTTTCAGCTTTGTGTGTCGGGCAGCTCGTTACACCGCAGACTACACCGGTTGATCGTGGGTATTATAGCAGCAGGACTATTCTGTATCATTCTTTAAGTTAGAAAAACTAACTTTGCTGTGTTAAAAACAAGAGAAGCGAAACATCCGATGATGCGTGTTGTGTCATGGAGGGTTCAGAGGGGCGGGGGTGTTGTTGCATTCATCTGGTAGGGGGGAAAGAGTCCTGCAGTCTGACTGTGTCTAGGTGTCTGGTGACATGTATCCAGGGCAAGCACCAACAAGCAGGCATCCAGATGCTGGGTGGGTGGGTTGGGGTGATTTTTTTTGGGGGGGTGGGTGGAGGGATCTATTTTTGTCGGAAACAACAGAGACGTACAAAACATGGTGTATTGTAACACACTTGAGAGAAAGTTTCACAGATTATGTAGTGTTGAGTTTGGAACAAAAGGTCAGTCAGCTGCAGTCTGAGGTCACACGGTCACACGCGCCCCTTGTCATGTCAAACATCTAAGCTGTACCACGCATTAGATAAGAACTGCTGCAGTAAGTGTAATTTCAGTCCCTCATATCACTGGTGCCAGCTCGATCTGTCCTAAACAGCTCAGGCTGCTCAGGTTTCTGAGCGAGCGTCATGGAAGCAGTCACAGGCTGCTTGTGGCAGACAGATTATTTGAATGTCTACTGGATGAACTTGTTAACTTGCTAAAGACAGAGGCAAAGCAGAAGCTCTGGAGTTATTTTCCTCGACCATGACACAGAAATATTCACTGTGCTCTCTTCCAAGCTTTTTCATTGCTGTTATCAGTTTACAGGTTGCAACAGAAGCATAAAGATGATCGCAAAGATCTTTTCTCATCTGCTCGGGAATGCCAGAGAGGAGGTGACAGATCACATATATGAGGAGCTGATGGAGCTGGAGGAGGAGGGATGGGTTGTTGTCAATCTTCCAGGTGAGAAGTTAACCTCTGCTAGATGCGCGGTGCTGTATCATTCCATATAATTCCTGTTGTTCTTGGTTCTGTGGAGATGCAGTTTATAGTGGAATAATAATGGATATAGCATTGTGTTTTTGTTTCCCCACCCACGCAGAGGACAATGGCCTGCAGTCGGCCCTCGAGGCAGATCCTCTGGAGAACCTCCTGATTGAGCACCCCAGCATGTCTGTCTACCAGATGAGGTGCAGGCGGAGCAGAGTTGATGAGGAGGACACAGAGGAGGAAGAAAACAGCTCCAGGTTTGTGAAATTGAGATTTATGTCTTTAACCCTTGACTGATTCGAAAGTCATTACGAGCAGGAACACTGGTCCACAGTACTACTTGATCTCTGTCATACTGTATACCAGCTCATATTTAAGCAGTACATACTATAACCCTCCCCCACCCCGTGTGTCCAGGCCGGTGGCAGTGAGGCAGCACATATCTTGGCACCTGGCTGCCTGGGGAATCCCCTTTTCCTGCAACATCCAGCTGCTGGATGTCCAGAGGGCTGGGACCCAGGCTGAGCGCAGAAAGCTGTGCCGCAGCTTCTTGCACAGGCAGAACCTGACCAAGCCGCGATTCTCCCCAGCGGAGAAACGTTACGGTCACTTCAAGCAGCCCTGCCAGCGCCTCTACAACTACTGAACCAGTGTGTGTCCATGTCCAGCACCATGTTGCCTCCAGTACAGCTGAGTGCAGCTGTACCTCAGAAGTCACTCCGTTATAGTTTGATCCTGCATGTCCACAGAGACAAATCTGCTGCAGAGTAACGACTGAACCTCAGTCTTCCCAGTGGTTCCCTCAGGTTGGACAGCATGAGTAAGAAACACAGTTTTACACATGTATATTATAAGATTAGAAGAGATGAGTGGTTTGATGTGTTTGGGTTGTTTATAGTTTTTTTCTGTGTGTAACTTGATCTAATGAAGTGTGAAATGAAAACGTAACATATGATACAGCTGGAATATGTCTCATTTGGTTTTTGGTTGTAGTGAATATGTGTGTGTACTGAAATGTTACAGCATGTGAATGACAAACGCTTTTTCCTCAAATGGAATCTGCTTTAGTGAAAATTACCATTCTTTGTTGTGTATTTTACTTTGCAGCAGGTACCCTCTATTTCTTCCATGATCTATCGTTTATTTTACATTCATGAAATTTGTGGCTGTTTTTTGTATTTGTATTTATAAAACACACAAAAAAATCTTCAAATAAATCTTGTTTTTTACATTTTGTGTGTGTGTGTGTTTGTGTGGACATTTATCTTAATTACTGCTCATTATGAATCAGTGAAATTAGGAAGGTACATAAAATATTCAAGATATTCCCAGTTGAAATTTGAGGAAATTTGTTTGAAAATCTGTTTTAATATCTTTAAGATCTTAACTGAGGGAGGTGACAACAGCATTAACAGCATTTTGATTCATTTTTATTTACGAAGCTCCTGCATCTTTCCTATGAACCTCCTCACTCGCTCCGGGTCGACGGCATTGGCCCAGTGGCCCCTAATCTTGAAATGTGAGCCGATGATCATTGCGTTTGCATTGAGGTAGTGTTCGACGTTGTCGTACGTTACTCCAGAACCTACCAGCACGGGGATTCTCACAGACTGGGAAACCTCTGTGAAAGGAAACAAGGTTTTAATGTCTGGACACAGCAGTGGATGACAACATCGGCCGGCCTGTGAGCTCCAGCATCAAAGAGGAAGACGCGTTGTGAGTGTATGAAGACACACAAGGCTGTTTACAGTCTATAGTGGTGCTGCTGTCAGAGGTACAAGGTCCAGACTTTACACCCAGTGACCCAGGCGTCTTTCCTCACAGCCTCTGTGACACAGTGACAGATGAAGTTTTAAAAAAGTTACAAAAAGTAAAAATGTGTAGTACCTACTCTCTGTTATACTTAGTCCCATATTGCAAGTAAAGATACTTTACGTATACCGTAAAAAACTGTATTGGGTATTTTATTACTGGATTATTATTAATTAAGTAACATAACATAAAAGTAACATTTTCATGTTGTTCCAGTTAAAGTTGACCTTATGGGAACTATTAAATACATGTCGTTTTACTCATTTCATACATTTTTCATTTGTAAAAAACAATAACTAGTCACGGTGAGTGTAGTACCGGTAGTTCTTATCATGAATAGCTAAATAATAATAACTATATGACAACAACAATATTAATGAGAAGTATGTTAATAATTTGTGAGTGTCCATATTTTAATACATCCATGTTCATCAATAAAGTGCACGCTGCTATCTTTAAGTGTATATTTGTCCCTGCATGTCAGAGTGCCCTCTGCTGGACGGAGAGGAGAAGGTTCAAACATTTGCATGTAAGTGAAGCTGTTCAGTTATTCTTAGTTAACCATAAAGACAAAGTGAAAACATGTTTTATTTAGAAATACTTGTATTTTTAACAAATTAAAATATGCAACACATTGTTTTGAAAGGCTGCATACATCACTGTGAGGCTGTGATTCTTCTCAATGTGTTTTTGTTGGATCTGTTTCTCTAATGCTTTTGTGATACTTGACTACCTCTGAGCTCCTGCGGATCAGCCTGAATGCCGGTGGATACTCCTGTGACAATGACTCCGTCTGAGAGGAAGAACTCTGCAGCGCGTGCTGTCTCATTAAGACTCACATCTGAAGTCAGGGCATGAGAGCTGCAAAAAAAAAAGTGAGCACAGATAAAAATCAGTCACTGGTATGTCAGTGGGTCATCTCGTTCTACTTTATGACTCAACTGTGCAGGTGATCAGCTCACCTGTGCTTCTTTTTAATGTCAGTGAAGATCTGCACATGCTCAGCACCAATCTGCTTGCGATATCTCAGCAGGTCTCCAGCGCATGCATTCAGGAGGCCTTCATCAGCCACGTGAGAAAAGACAAACCCCTCAGCTCTGATGAAATCCAGACCTGTGAGCATAACACAACAACACAATACTGGATTGTTTGTCATCCTCTGTAAATGTATCCACCAGACAGCACCACCTATGTGACTAATGTGGTAATCCAAAATATCATGACACATACACAGTGATAAAGCTGTATGAACAAGCCTTAAGCTTGTTTTTATTTCAAAAGTGGTGTAAAGGTTCATCATTAACCATATGAATGAAGGTTATGAAGGTAAAGACTGAACCTGAAGCCAGAGCTACAGCCAGTGCCTGCTGGTTAGCAGCAGAAAGTATCTGCACACCGATGGGCAGGACTGGACAGATGCCTCTCACGGCGGCGCATACTGCAGTCATACAAGCACACACCTCAGGACCCACAGAGAACGAGTAAGGGACGTCGTGCATGTTCTCAATGATCAGGCCATCCTGAAAGAGGGGTTTACGAACAGTTCTAAATGGGCCCGAATGGAAAAACTGCAAAAAGGAGCAAATTCATGCAATGTGCAATAACTCACAATCCCTGCATCACGGTAGATCAATGCTTCATTGCATGCTTCTTCTGTGATTTGGGACATTTGCATACAACCTAGGGGTGTGCCTGAGACAGAAAAGAAACTGGGTTACATATAGTGTAATATATAATAAATTATATCTTTCATATATATACACAGAATTCAATTTATCTTACCTGGCAAGGCTTTAACATGAATCATTCCAATAACCACGGACTTCAGGCGTCCAAAAAGGCCCCAAAACGCCATGCTGCCGTTCTACCACAGAGCAAACAACAATTTTTTTCTGCTTTTATAGTATGAAGATCACGTGACTGAGCAAAGGTCATTTTTTTGTCTAAAAACTCATTTAAACAATAAACTTTCCTTAGAACATATACAAACCTGTACAACAGAAACCTACTGTTTGTAACGTTACCCCCCTACATGGATTAAAAAAACATTTTAACAAACTGTTGCGTGGTAGCAATGGGGGGATAAGAGCAAGTATGGCAACCCATGATGGAAACAGGCGCCCCGGCAGAAGCATCCGCTTATTAGCATACTTGTTTTTTGGTTTATAATTGAGGATTACGGCGAGTGACAACCATATGTTGAGATCGCAGAGCGGAGAGGCTCGATCACCTCACAGCACGGCGGTGTTTAAAACTCGTCGTTACGTTTAATCGGAAGAACTACGGCTTTGTTTACATCTGACAGACTAGCCACGCGGTTGCCTGCGCGCTTCCTCTTTATAAGCTCCGCCCCCGCGGCTGTCACAGCCACTACCACGCCCACTCGTTTACCGGCAAAATAATAAAGTTGTTTTGCTTTTTATTCAAGTCAATAGAGAAATAATATGTTGAATATACGCGCTCGGCTTTACGCTGTAGCATGAAATCTGCGGCCACGGCTTTGAAATGACACTATAAAGAGGCGGAGGGTGAGGAGGTTTAGCGCCAACTTAAATCTACTCCCCCCTGACGTTGATGCTTGAAGTCATCTGTTCCCTACAAGGCGCCAGCTTAGAGGAACTAGCCCGGCCTGGACGCACACACTCTGACCTCTGAGTCCCAACAACAGGCGAAGAACATTCACTGGTGCTACCTGTTGGTGTTTTTAAGACGTGGATAAGAGTAAACTTCACGGACAACATCCTGAGGTGAGTGGACGGAAACTTTTTTCATCATTCCCCTGAGCTAAGGTGCTTTCAGCTAACGCTAGTTTCAGCTTCGGCTGTTACAGCCTTACTCAGTTAAGCGCCAAATAAAGTGCAGTAAGTGCGAATGTGGATAGTGGATCAATGTTTCGGGGGGTTCATAATGTGGCTGTTAAAAGGTGAATTGAATCAATAGGCGTCCCAGCTGTGTCGGGGTAGCTCGGCCATTATGCGGCAAGCCAGCTGTCCTAAGTTAGCGAGGGTAAATAACCATGTTCCCCGCCAAAATACACAACGTGGGAAACCCTGCAGATAAAACATCGTCTTTTGTTAGTTATGGAATAGTTTCTTTAGGATACGTGCAGTATTTGACACTTATTTTGTGACCAGACGCCGTGTATCGTTTCCATTTCCCCGCGCCAGACTGACTTGGGCTTTGTCAGGAGGGAATTGAGAGAGTGGGGGTTGGGAGTATATTCATGTGTTTTAACCCCCCCCCCCAAAAAAAAATAAACGTTAACATTTTCTCATTCACAGGTTTGCTCAACAACTGCAAAGCACCCCCTCAGAGTATAATGCGAGGAAAACGGTGAGTTATAAGTTAAGTAGCTACGCGCAGTGCGCCGACAGAAAAGTTGAGCTGATTGAGCTTTAGCCACTCGGCTAACTCTGGTTAGCTAGTTACTGTGAGACCTCTTGGGCTATGTTAGCATAGTTATCTATACTAGCTAAAACTACTTTACGTGCTCCCTGGAGACTTGGTGTGTTGACTTGTCTGTTTTGTGTTGTTACAGGGAAGAGACAGAATCCAACTCTGTTGCTCCCGAGGCGCCCAAAGAAAATGCAGCACGACCGAGGAAGAGGAAGGCAGATGTTGCCATTGTGAGTAGTCTGAAAGGCTGCTAGTGTAACGTTAAGCCCAGAACTGTCCTAAATCCAGGGGGACTGGTGTGATTGAACTAGCTCTGTGCTGTTTGAGTCACATAAAGAATAGATTCCCCCTTCTTTGATCTACAGTATCTACCAGATCTAGATGAAGAGGTAGCAGAAATCACGAAGAAGAAGCCGCGCAACTGTGGGGTAGGCTTAGTTTCACATCAGTCTCTGCATACCTGCTGCCAAAACAAGCCTCACCAGTACTACTGCTGTTAATGTGTCTGTGCCTCACTTGTTGAGCCTCTCTCACCACTCCTCGTTTTCCCTTTGTGCTCTCTGCTGTCTCTCGTAAAGAAGGGCTGGAGTCCTGATGCTGATTTCACCAGTCCACACAGGTGCATCCCCACGCCTGACCAGGAAGAGGACCAACCAATTACTCTGGTCAACGCAGGCTTCCCCCACTACAGCTTTAACAACGTATTTGTAACCCCTGTGCACTGTGCCCCACTCCCTGCACTGTGGTGAGTGCTGCGGTTGTTTGCTTTATCTACATACAGATCAGTGATGAGCTGAGCATGTGTATTCTGCAGATATTGATAAATATTCTCCTTTTATTTTAATGAATAGAGTTTTAATTGACAAATCTCAGATACACATCATATTGACTTTTTAGGTTGTTTGTAAAAGTGGTAGCTTAGCTTGGGTCTTCTGGCTTCTATTTTATAATAGTTTTTCTTTCTTTACCCTTTTAACTTTTACTACTACAACAGCCACCCAGGGTTCGATCGTATGGTCCTCTCACTATCCTTTTCTAGCTAGTGTCATTGTTCAAGGAAAACTGTATTTGAAACACAAAAATTGAGACAAGCAACCAAATATCTACATCTTTTTTTCTCCATGTGTTCTGTTAATCAGCTGGGCCAGTAAGGATGTTGTATGGAGCAACATGTTGGCAAAAGATAAGACCTACACCAGGGACGTCCACATGATGGAGAAGCATCCTCACCTCCTGCCCAAGATGAGGGCAATTCTCCTTGACTGGCTCATGGAGGTCTGTAACAAAAAGTGTTAAATACAGTGCGGCTTTAGTCACGTGAGGCAAAGTCAGCTCAGTGATTGTTTTTGTGTGTGTTTATAGGTAAGCGAGGTTTACAAACTACACAGGGAGACGTATCACCTTGCTCAGGATTACTTCGATCGCTTCATGGCCACGCAGAGAAACGTCTTCAAGTCAACGTTGCAGCTCATAGGCATAACCTGTCTCTTCATTGCTGCCAAAGTAGAGGTGAGAAAAGTCAAGATGATACGGGAAGTAGAGCGGGATGATCTGATGTCATCTGTAGTGAGTTTGCTTAGCTTTAGGTGCCTTTCATCACTTTGCTAGCGCAGCCTCATTTGGCTGTAACGTCTGAGCACGTGGCTCCGTGTGGTTGTTGGTGTAATTCCCCGATGTTTCTGCTTCTCCAGGAGATGTATCCACCCAAGGTCCACCAGTTTGCCTACGTGACGGACGAAGCCTGCACTGAAGATGAGATTCTCAGCATGGAAATAATCATCATGAAGGTGAATGACCACATTACTCATTCATCCATCCAGCAGGAACCTGTGTGCAGTCTGTCTTTTGAAGCTCGTCTTTGATTTAGTGAAAACATGTTTGTTCCTTCTTCTCTCTACTCTGTCGCAGGAGCTTAAATGGAGTCTCAGTCCACAGACTCCCATCTCCTGGCTTAATGTTTACATGCAGGTGGCTTACCTGAAAGAGACGGATCAGCTGCTCATCCCCAGATACCCCCAGACTACTTTCACACAAATAGCAGAGGTATGATTTCTGTCTTATCTAATTGATCTATTAGATATTTTAATACAGAACAGGGACATAAATATATCTTTATTTACCAGGTAACTCGGGCTACCCTCACACTGATGGACACAAATCTTGTTTTGCTTAGATATTGGTCTGTCAAACTGTTTAGAGGATCTTGTTTGTGCAACACAGTAGAAGTACACAAACTCATTACTGAAGTAAAAGTAACTGTACTTCCTGAAGAAACTTAAAGTACAATTCATTCCCAATACCCAACATTTGGGAAGCTCTGCAATATCTTTATAAAAACACTATCTCGTGAACATAGAAAACAGCATCTACAAAGAGTTTCAGAATGAATATCAACCTATTTGAAACAGTTTGGGATCCAATGCTCCTGATGAACATAAATGTTCGATTCTAGTCCAGAAACAAACTTTCCAGTGTTAAAATGATGGTAATAATACCAGTTGGGTTGTAGTGAACCTCGTGTGGACATTATTCTGTTTATTACCAACATCTGTCCCTCGCTGCTCTAGCTGTTGGACCTGTGTATGCTAGATGTGCGGTGCCTTGAGTTTTCTAACGGCGTCCTTGCTGCTTCAGCCCTGTTTCACTTCTCATCTCTGGAGCTGGTGGAAAACGTTTCAGGTAAAATATCATTGATTACGTTTTTCTAAATCATGTGTTGCACCGGTTGGACTGTCCCGACTTATTGTCCCGTCCTTCTACCTGTTCAGCTCTGAAGAAGGCGGAGGTGGAGGAGTGCGTCAGGTGGATGGTGCCATTTGCCATGGCCCTGCGGGAGTTTGGTGGGTCGCCTATGAAAACGTTTTCAGGGATTCCTGCAGATGACATGCACAACATCCAGTCCCACGCCGCCTATCTTACATGGCTGGTAAGTCAAAGTACTATAATGGACCACTCTGACTTTTCTGGGTTTTAATGTTTTTGAAAGCAAAGATCTTGGAAACCTTGAAGAGGATAAAAAGTCCTGCTAAATAGAACTATTACCTAAGGAAAACTATCCCGTGCTTTCTAGTGACCTGAGTTAATTTGCATGTTTCTGCTGTGTACAGGACAAGGCCTCGTCTTACCAGGGCGCAGAGCTGGAGCGTCACGGCAGCTGTCCCGTCCCTTCAGGCTTTCTGACGCCACCGCTGAGCAGTGAGAAAACTGAGGAGCTGGAGCGAGTGGATGCCGCGGCGATGAAGATCCGGGGATGCATACTTCCGAGTAGCAAAGTAAACGCAGAAATTGATAAGACAGTCGCCAAACCCAATTACATTTAATTTAAAAGCTGTGAGGAAAGGAACTCTGAACAGTACCAGCACACGTCTGTACGATGGATTATTTTCAGGTGGGGAAAGAGGTGTTTGCTCCTCTCAGTGATGCTGGTTACTTGGATATCCATGCTTTTAAAGCTCTCTGTAGCTGGTGAACACACTCTCTTAGGAGCCTGGAGAAATCTGAGATGATGATGATGATGATATGGCCTCTATCCCACATGAACCTCACCCACAGTTTGGATGGAAACGCGAAACAAAGGGCCAGTAGGGAAGAGATGGCCCATTGAGAGAGTTTGTGTGTACGTGTATTTTTCCTTAATAGCATTGCACCCGGATGCTTGTATTAATTAACCAGCCACACCTACATTTAGTGGTTACATTTAAATTTTCTATGCAGGGGCCAAATTAAGCGGAGCCTCTACTTGAGTGTGTTTTTAAAGTGATGGGTGTTTTTATCTTATTAGTGGCCTCATTAGCCCAAAAACTATTGCTAGGGTTATGTTTGACCCTATGTGCTGCTACAAAGTGGGCGTTGCATGAGTGCGTGTGTGAGTGAGACATTTCTGGTTCTTTTCTAGCCATTTTATTGGCCACATCATGGCCGTGTTTTGCTTTGGGACCAGTAGCTTGGCTACATAAATGGACAAGTGAACCAGACAGGCTTCAGAAGCTGAAATATTGATTGTATTTAACTTTTTATTTTTAGCTTGCCAACTGTTTACCCACCACAAAAATGTAAAATTTCTATGGGTTTTTAAAATACAGTGCTGCTACATATTTTCCATTAAAGACTCCTTCTGAAGTTTTGATTAAATATTCTAGAAATGTTAGTGACCTCCGTCAGTGTTGGGTTAGGCTCCAACACTCCCACCACCCGCAGGTCGAGCACATAGGATGGCTGAATGAAATGCTGAGTGTGCTCCAGAAATGTGCTGGTAGAAACCTCAGCAGAGGATCCACAGTAAACGTACAAAGGTCACTGGAACTGACATCATTGATCACAGCTGGTAATACATTTCCCATTTTAATCTAGTTAAAACCTTGATGGGACAAAATATCTAGCAAACTGAATGGGTCGATTCAAGGCAACCCTGTGTCATTTACGCTGTGTCGGGCAGCTGCATCTGTTTCACACAGGTTGTTTGCTAGTAGAGACGGACAGAGCCAGACCAGCTGTCTTTCACCTGGCCGGTAATTTAAGCTGCCGTTCTCTTTAGCTGCTGTGCTTGTAGACTATAGACATGATAAGAACAACTGATTAGTTTTTTCTCTTCACTGAAGACTGGATTTAAAATCAAAAGGTCAAAATGAGACGAACATTCACATTTTCATCTTTTCTTTAGCATTTGGCTCCTTCTAGAGTTAGATGATCCGTATTTTAAGTGAGCACTGGTATTGCTCACTTAACAACCATCCAAACGATAAGGGGGTACTCTGGGTTTTAGCCTTTACCTCCACATGAAAAGCTGTGTGAGAGCTGTGAAGAGGACACAAACACCCATCGGTGACACAGATACACAGAGCAGTGATGGACGCCACACGCTAAGATGCAAACTCATCAGGAAGAAAATACCAACGTGAACCTCTTCGGGATCAGGAACAGAATCTGTTTGTGATCCAAACTACCAGCGAATCTGGGGAGCACCTGTCAAGTGACAAATGAGGGAGGCTGCAGTTTTAAAATGAATGGGGACCACATAAAGCCACACACAAACCAGACCAGCCACCACGCCGATGGTCCTTTTGAGCCACCGGCGTGGATCTAACTGTTTATCTAAGCGGTGGTTGGCTTCTTGTGTGCTCGTTGAAGCTGCCGGTGGTGTTGTTCGCTCTAGCTTAGAACCAGGCCAGACCTCCCTCAGGGACGTCGTCAACACCCCATGTATACAAGTTGCTCCAATGTAAATTAGCAGACACTTTGATGTCACCAGCTGACTTATTTTTTTCTGCTCATGCTCTTAAATATTGTATTGACTTTGGCAGAATCACGGTTGCAGCAGAGCAGATTACTGACTGCAGCTCACACAGAGCAGCAGTTTGTATGTGCTGCTGAAGGGTTTCTTGCTTGGTCTGAGTTTTTAAAGGGCCAGTGATTGTTAGGGGCCCCTCCAGAAATCCTGAAGTGCCCTTTAGGCTGTGAGAAATATGTTGGTGCTGAAATGTTCAGGGACTCTCACGGTACATGCCAGTCCTTTTGTCATGCTGTTTTAAATGTGTGACTGTCTCCCTCTTGTGGTTATTTTAATTAAATACATAGCCACTCCATGAACCACCACGTCCCCTAAAGGAACGTCAGCCTGTCCTCCAAGAGGTGTGTGTGTGTGTGTGTGTGTGTGTGTGTGTGAGAGAACATGTATGCATCACTTCATGTTGTTTAAATCACTGTGCATCTCAGTCACAACCTTTGATGTAATACACGTGAAGTAAATAATCTGTGTTCAGTTCACCAACTTAATAAGTTTAATGTTCAGCTTGTGTGTGTGTTTTAGGTTGGTTATATCATACCAGCAAACAGAACAGCACCAATAATCTGTCTAATGGACGTGATATACTTTTCATATCTTCTTACCTAACTTGGCTTTTGCAGAATTTCGTCTGCTCATGTTTGAACTCTTCCATCATCATTTGTTCATCCTGTATCTAAGATACATCCAACAGAGTTTGAGTACTTACAGTGCTGCTGTTACGTGATTGGTGGCTGGATATATATCTTTTGGAAAAGGTGGGAAACATATGCACACCTCGAGCCTAAGGACGAGCCTTCTCATCCCATGCTGTGGCGGTTTGGGATTAGAGTGGCATCTCTCTGGAAGCGCTGCTGCTGCTTTTGCTGCATGTGTACATGCTCAAGTGGATGTTCAGTAACCGCCTGTTCTTGCAACTGGTGGCGTGCAGCTCCACGGTGACGGTGTTGCTGTTACACACCTGATGTAAAATTGGTATGTAATCGGATGTGTTATGGGTGCACACTGAAGCCGGAAGCTCCCAGTAGCGGATTTGGAGCAGTTACCCATTTGAAAAGTCCCAATTTGTTTTCAGCTTTGTAATGTAACTGTTAGATGTTTTAATGCCGAGGGACAGAGCATCTTGTGTGAATATATATGTATATTTATGTGCCTTTTTCACTGCCCACCCTTTAGGTCAGAATGTAAACTGGCTCAGTTCTTGGTGTTTCATTTCCATAAAGTCCAACTGTGAACATTGTCAATGAACAATATCGAATAATGTCACCTAACCTCAAATGCGACATAGCTTTAATGGACTCGCTCACCATACCAGCTGTGTCTGAACTCCAGGTTGGGAGGTTCACTTTCTGATTCCTTATCGTTTCTGGCTACATGTTACACGAACCCTCAAGTGATCCCTCCTTAGGGGATAAAATACTGTTCGTTATAATTATTAGTATCTTTACATACAACTTTTGCAGCGATAAATATGCTTAGGAAGAAACGAATAGTTATTAACGAACATGTTTGGAAAGTAGCAGAAATGTTGACACTAAAACCTTCACTGTATTTTTCCGGGAAAATACCTGTGTAATATCCATTTGTTATTAACTTTTGTTTATGGTGAAGACCAGGCACTCGGAGCCAATATGTTCAGCTGTTCTAATCATTTTCACCTAAAACCCACTTGTGAATTGCATCAAGCTGTGGAAATAGATCTGTGGCAGAAACAAACTTCTTGGCAAAGTGCTCGGTTCTCATGTCACCCCTGATAAAAGGACAAATAAAGCTGCTCTTATTACCATTTTCTCCAGGGAAACCAGCAGGATCTAATATTTGTCTGTCATTACTTTTGTTGTCCTTAAGCAAACAAACACCTTATGAAACTGTATATAGGGATTTGTTATTTGTTCAAGACACTGGTTTTTATCTTCTGTGGGTGTCACGCTTGCAGACATTAACCAAGTATCAGTCTCTTCTCATATGTAGAACTGAGGGGGACATATTTGGTATAAATCTTCGGGCTGAGTTGTACAATGGAGCATGTGTGGATTAGGCCCAGTTAATAATGCGAGCTCGAAGGCACTTTGTTCTTTTAAGTCTTTATGGGATTTCATAATCTGTGTTTGTGCCTGAATGTGAGTGCATACATGTGTGTGTCACATATGAGAGGCCGCTCGGTTTCCCGTCGATACAGCTCTACACATCCCTGGTTCCTTTTTCCATTGTAATTCCTTTAATTAAAGTGATTTTATTCACAGTCACACAGCTGGCACTGGCTACTTTCCATTAGCCATCTGAGTGGACGCCTTGTTCAGTGGGAGGACACGCACTGGGGCTGCTTCCTATGGCGTGCACAATACTATTTTCATCTCCCAGCTGAGTTTGTTGTGTGTTTTGAATTTATTAATCATCGATTTTAATGTGCTGCCTCTTGACAGTGGCAGCTACCCACGCATTAATTAATTCCTGCTTCCCAGCCTTACAAAATGGCATTTAAAAAACAATGAGAGGTCGGCTGGTGTTTTCTCTGACCTATAAATGGAAGGCGTCAAAAAGCAAAATGTCAAAATTTGCTTTTATTTGTTCTTCTCTTGGCAGATTTTATTGCTTCCTTTTATTTGATAGAGCAAGATAGAAATGAGGTTATTTTAGGTCTATTGAAAGGATGTGTAAATACAGTTGTGTCACCTTTAATATTCTGCTCGTCTTTTTGGGAGGTTGTGAAATGCAATAATGTCTCTTTTGTCGAGCGCGTTTCCCTCAGTGCACCTGCTTTGCATACGGCGTCTGCCAGGAGCACTCTCAAAGGAACTGTGGGTCTTAAGTTGAGGATAAAGGTGCGTTGCCATCAACAATAGGTAGTCTGTGTTTATCCTTTGAGGTCTTAAACAACTATGTGTACAAAGATTTGCCTTCTGTGAATTAGTGGAAATAGAAAAAGGGAGATTAGATCTTAAATTAAGCATATGGTGGTGGAATTTGAATGGGGTTTGGATTTGAATGTATTTATGGGAGTATATATTTTTTTATTTATTGAGCAGACCTATATTGTTCATCCATTTAAATGAGTGACTGGTCTGTGTGTTCGAAGAGATAAAAGCTCGCTCTCATAATCCTTATTGACACTCCGGGATGCGTAAAGACAGCTAGTGCTAAGTCCCTGCAGTGCCCTGCCCCATGGAAGGGGCCTCATCCCTATTCACACTGGGTTGTTTAAAGCTAAAGATTTCCTGACAGATTGCTCTCAACAGATTGATTAGCACATGTTGAGAGACAGGCAACTTCCCCAAACTGGGTTTTGTGTGTGAGTGAGTGCGTCCACAGGCTTGTGGTGTGTGTGTGTGTGTGCGCATGCAACCCCACAGTGAGGCAGAGTCGTGGAGCGCTTATCGCACGCTTCAAAAAGCATTCCTGGCTATAATTTATAAGAAAAAAAAGCAAACAACCACAGTCGTAACCTGATGGCATTTAGTGGGAGCCCTGTGGAGCTTCGGCACAAAAACCGCATACAGTGCTGACAGCTGCAAAAGATAATGCACTCGCTCCTCTCGGCTCACCTCTATCATACTCCGAACGGCTGTTATGTAGGAAGAGGTAAATAGATACTGTATGCACACGCTCACAAAAAAGTGCTTATGCTTCACAAACCTGCAGTACACTGCAGCTGATCTGTTTGGATTGCAACACAAAGGCTGCAGATTTATGAGGTCATGGAGCTTTTTAAAAATAGCTGTGAAGTAATCAGCCATGTTGGTTTGATACAAATCTGTGACATTATTCAGGACGTCCTCTACGCTGCATCCCCTGCTCTGCCTGCTGCTGGGCTGCTGGTCGTTTGGTACAGATACACAATTCTGGTTCAGCCTTGCTACAAAGTAAAAAAAAATCATTCCCATGTAAATGCTCTTTGACATGTTCAATTAAACCCTTGTGAAGAAAACGATCGCCCTTTGAAGAGAGACAGTTCCCACTGTTAGAGCACCTACTGTATGAAGCCCTAAAGCTGCTTGGCCTTTCTCCACCCTGCCTGTCCTCCCTGTTCCAGCCTCCCCTTCCTGTGCTTGGCCTCCAAAGGAAGAAGAGAGAGAGAGAGAGAGAGAGAGAGAGGGGGAGAGATCCATCGATTAGTGGCGATTGAGCGGCGGCCCCGCCTCCTGCCTTGCATTGTTTTTATCTCATCTCTCAACCCTGTTGCCATGGCACTGAAGATGGCACTTCAACCCTTGTGCTTAATGATCTCTTGGATGATAGCCTACTTGTCAGGCATTTATGCCCGGTTCTGTTGAAATGAGCTGGCGCTCAGGGCGGGTGGAGGGCTGGATATTTGAACATTTTATTCTAAGCTTAACTGGTGGTGAACATGGCGTTATGGGTTATTTACCAAATGAGCTGCCTTAACAGCTGTTTCGTTTCCTCTTCATGGCCGACTGAAGCGTGTTCTCAGAGATGGACATACAGAAAGACAGAGAGGCCAATTTGCATTCATTTAATGTCTCCTTTTGTTGTGCAGCATTACTTTAAAAATCCTCCCTCTTTTCAGGCAGTTCAGTCCTGGGTGACGGATTACCCCTCATATAAATAGCTACCATTGATTTAACTAGGAGAATACTTTGTGTCATTATGAAGGCAGAAAATCCTAATTTGGAAATTGGAACACACAAAAAAAGAGCTGAGCATTCAATTCATATCCATAATCCGCCACATTGCATGAAATCAAGGGTGTCGCCTGACAATGCTTGATTTTAGTCATTGCCGCACTGTGATGGAGTCAAAGGTAGCGCCTGGAGCCATCATGGTGGTGCTACTCAGTAAGGGAATGTGTCATTTTATTATGTTTCATCTGGTAATCTGGCTGTGTTTCTGCTTCGTGGAAGGCAATCATTCGTAATAGCTGATATTTAAATACAGATTGGAGCATCTCAGTCAGTCTGAGACATTAGTGACTGTTCAATGATTGAGATTCTTGCAAAAAAAAAAAGGCAGAGATGCACATGTATGGTGTAAGAACGAGTGGATTTCTTTGTACCTACTCATTCTGACCCACTAATGAAAGGGTCTGCTAACTTCTAGGTTTAAATTCAGAGTGTCATCACTTTGAGAGCACAAGCAGAAGTCAAAAATGTCCCCGGTGTGATTTTTATTAAACGCGCTCGCTTGTGTTTTGTCTCCTGAGCACATACAGGCAGGAATATGAGCGACTTAATCCTCTTCTCCCGTACAGAACAGAACACAATGAAAAACACACTCCTCTTTTTATCTGCTTTTATCTCCTTTTGTGCTGAGGAGCTTTCCATAATGCAGCAGGGCGAATGCTTCCTGTGTGTCATAAATAAGGTATTGAAAGGTTCAATTGAATTAAACTAAAAGATCTTGGAAAGAAATGGGAAGTACTCTTAGTAGTTTTCCCCCGCGCTCTCACTTTTGACAGCGGGAATTGCTGTAAATTGACACTGAAATGGTCCGTCTCGACTCAGCCGTCCTCCCTTTAAACCTCCTGCCCCCCTCTGCCCCACTCCCCCGACTCCATACACCCCTTCAGTGTAGTCGGATAACATGCATATTAACAGCCTCTGGGCAAAGTGTGTTGAAATGGGACAGAAATGCAGTAAATGAGATATCCATTGTCTAGCAGATAGCATTTCCTCCTCATCAGAGTGGCGAGGTTGATTTCCTCCTCCTATTGATGCCTGATGGGTTTATGACGTAACCACTCCAAATGAACTGACCTTGGCCTTGCTGCCTATGCACACACATTATACGCGGGAAGAGATAAAAAAGTTCTACAGTCTAGTTGTTTGTTTCACCACAGCACTCTGAGACAAATAACAAGTGGATGGTTCACTAAATCTCAAAAGTGACATTTGTTCTGTATGACTGCTCAAGCTGTTAATTGATATTTTTTAAAAACTTAGCGGTGTAATGATTCTGAAACTGACATAGAAGCTGCAACACACACTTCCAACCTCTGTCACCCTGTTGCAGACACGCTTCATACTATTATACTGGACTACGGTCAGACATCTGGACATTCTGCTAACATTAACCACTGTCTGAGATTCAGTAGTCATATTGCTTTTGTGAATAGTGATTTTAAGGTGCTGCTGCATTGCTTATTTCCTGTGCTTATGTCCACGTGGAGATAACTGAACCATGGCAGATAGGTGGAATGACTACCAGGGATCCTCAACATGCTCCACAAACCAACTGCTCCAGTGGAGCTGCTCAGTAACCAGCATATCCGACTGTGCTTGAAAAAGAAAGTGGCCAGAGATGACAACATGCGATTGCCCCCTCCGCTTCCAGGTTCAGGAGGTTGTAGGTGCTTATGGCAGAGGTAGCCCACCCTGGTTTTCCCACTGTCCCTGCACTTACAGCTTCTGATTGACAAGCAGGACTGTGTTTCTTGTCCACCCCTGCAATTGAGTGCACTAGAACAATATTGAATCAATTATTATTTTTGCAAAATATGTAAAAACAAGTAAAGTTTGATATTTTTTGTCACATCATACTGGTTGCAGCCAGAGAGATTATCTCTGCAAATGATGGACTTTTACCTCTCACCATCTGTTTAATGCTATTTAGAGTAATAGTAGGAGTGTTTAGAGTTTATTGTATTTTATTAATTTGAGCTACTAAGTGCTCACTGAACAACACATTTTGTATGGTGGAGTTTGGGCTTTGCCAAAACTGCTGTTTGTTTCAGTTTCCCGGTGTAAATGTGAAGAGCAGGTGGGACAGCTTTCATCGCTGAGTAAAAGTGAAGTAAGTTGAGAGCACTGGTGAATTTCCCGTTGATACCTGTGAAATGTAGGTTAGATGTTTCGTGGAACTTGCATCACTGTTTAGTGGTTGTCGTTTCTGCTTTGGCGCAGCATTATGGGGATTCTCTCCCTTCAAGTGGCAACTGTCAGGGAATATTTTGGTGCATCTGAAAAAAAAGAAAGATGCCTTGAATACACATGCTACTAATAATTAACTCTGTGCTTTATTCCCCTTTGAAAGTTATTATGCAAAATTAATATTTTATATGGGTACAGGCTGTACATGACAACTGTGCTAAGACAAAGGATAGTAATGGCACAAAGTTTGACAAGTCTGTCTGGGCTTGCTCTATAATCATTGGCCTTCATCATATATTTAACATTCAAGAAACACCATGAGATGAATCTCTTTTTTGTTCACTTCTGTATTCATGAATTCTTCTTTCTCACACTATGTGAAAAATATAAGAAATGCCTTATTTTGAACAAAGATGCACAGTAATATGCTTCCTGTGCTTCCGAGAGGGTTACTGTCTTTAATAGATCAGGTTGGTGAAACCGCATTTGTGCTTCACATCAGATCTTACTCACTTACTGTTTTATTATTTATATACACACACACACACACACACACTGTCATAGGTAAATGAGTCAGATCAAATACATTTTTCCTAAAATATTAGAAGTAATAATTCAATATTATACGATGTATAGTATAACAAATACAAAAAGCAGGTTTTAAATGATAATTTTTATTTATTAAAAAAATCTGCACAACACTATGTGAAAAAGTAATTGCCCCCCATACCTAATAACTGGTTGTGCCTCCCTTGATGGCAAGAATTGCAATGAAACATTTGTGATAACTGGAAAGTTTTTAGTAGAGAGCCGAATTCATGGTTTCATCAATCACAGCAAGTCGTCCAGGTCCTGCAGCGGTGGTTGGTAGCACAGCCACTTGGAACAAAGCAACAGCAGCTGGCAGGATGAAACTTGGACCTGGTGGTCGAGGAGAATCAGAGGCGAGAGGAGGCTGCTATATGTGCAAGAGCAGTCTCTCAGGCAAACCACAGTTATTACATTTGGGTCATGTTTGGGGGATATTGAATTTGGGGCATGGTCTGAATCATACCAGGATCAATTATTGGTGTGAGGACATGTTTCCATCTGTCCAGAATGGTTGGGAAACTACCCAACAATGCAGTGGAGCTATAAAAGTGGGGATAACGTAGTTTTAGCATTTACAAGACTAAAACTGCTGAGAATTAGTATTTGATTGAATAACAATGGGATCAAAGAATAAAGTCACTTCCATAGGGCCCAGCACATGTATGTCATATAACATGCTCACCTAGCTTCCATGGGACTACTCACACACCTTTCAAAGTCATTGTAACTTTGAACTGATATCTGTCAGACAACGTCTAAAAGCATTAATACCTGTTTAAAATGGCATATACAGAGATGCCATCACAGGTGGTGGCGGGTGAAATTGTTTGTTGCTGTTTAGATTTTTTGTGGGGGGGGGACTGCAAGTCAGTTTTCAGATGTACTCCAACCACATATCACCACTAGTATAAACCAAAGCACCATTATTATGCATCACATTGCTTTAAAAGAAAATACAGTAACATCTGTGTTTTCTGTCATTTACTATTTATGAGTACATTTACTGTCTCCCCTTCAACTGAGAACATGCAGTCAAGCAGCTAATGTAAAGAAAAGAACAGTACGTAGCTCATTCTGCACTGTCCCAGGTGTCCCTTTAAGTATGGTAACAGTCTGCAGGTACCACTCCATCAAGAGATCCAAGAAAGTCCACCAGCCTACAGACAATGCCAGACTTTCATCACGAGCTCAAACACTTTACTTTACTTTACTTTTCTTGGCAGACGCTTTTATGCAAAGCGACCATTCAAATTCTCGTAAACGCGGAGATACTACAACAAGGAACCCTGATAAGGCCTAACTTGTCAAGACAAGAACATGCTTAGAAATTGTTTAGTGCTAGACAACGTAATGTGTGTGTGTGTGTGTGTGTTTGACTCACTTGAAGTACTTTTTGAACAGGTGAGTTTTTAACTGTTTTTTAAAGGTGGTGATACTGTCTGTTAGTCGAATGGGGCAGGGCAAGTTATTCCACCAGCCAGGGACCACAAAGGAGAAAAGACTTGATTGTGATCTGAGACCTCGTGAAGACGGGATTTTTAGCCT
>JAUMHF010000017.1:22800748-22818298 GCA_032359275.1 Microctenopoma steveboyesi | reverse complement strand
TTTTGGCTGGTTAAAAATAAGACGGGCCGCCGCATTTTGTACCATCTGGAGGGGTTTGATGGTAACTGCAGAAGCTCTGGCCAGGAGAGAGTTGCAGTAGTCAAGTTTAGATATGACCATTGCCTGGACAAGGAGCTGTGTAGCCTGTTGGGTGAGAAAAGACCTGATTTTTCTGATGTTGTGCAGTAAATCTACAGGACCTGGAGGTCTAGTGTTTATGCACAGTACTCACAGTCTTTATAATATCTAGATAGTTCATTTAAATTTAAATTTAAAATAATTTGATGGGATGGACCACCACACATTTTCATCACACATGTATTTCAGTTTAACAAGGAATTAACAGTTGGTGCCCTTGAGCCAGGGCAGCTGTCCCTTATTGAAAAGATTGTAGATAATCACTCAAGATGCGTTCAGGAGATGAATTTGGATCAGTGTGCACCTAGTAGTGATTCCGAGTTTGACATTTGCCATAAGTTATTTGTAGAGAACCTCATTCTACAATAGATTCAAGTTTTAGATTTGCATTTAGGTGAATGTTTTATTTGTTGAAATTTTTATTAAAGCATTTTCTATCTGTCTCAACTTTTCTCTCATCCTTTCTCTCCAGTTAGGCCTCTCTCTCTCTCTCTCTCTCTCTCTCTCTCTCTCCCTCTCTCTCCCTCTCTCTCCTTCTTCCTCTCTTGTCTGACTCTTTTGTCTCATGATATGCCACAGAGAGACACAATTATCCACTTCATTTGAGTCGTAGTGCTAATGGTTCAGACTGGCCTCTTGGGGAGTTGGGTCTGTGTGTGTGTGCGCGCGCGCGTGTGTGTGTGTGTGTGTGGGGGTGATAGGTAGCAGTAATTGTAAAAGGTGTAATAAGTGTGGAATGGCCACAATGTAGAGCTCCGTCATTACAGGTGACCCACTCTTGTCCCTCTCCACCCCACCCCCACCCCCCAACCTCAGACCAACAACAAGTGAGCACTCCCCGCCACCAAATCACCTCTCCTTCAGGGTTCAGCAGAGACAGAGGAAATATTAGCCTCACAGACCATTACTCCCAAGTGGTTTGGCTGCTGCTCCTTTTTGCCTTGTTCTGCAGTTGCCAAACCCCCAAACACACGTCTGTCCTAATCTGACATTTGCTTTTGTGTCTGTCAGATCAAAATAACCCTGTTGTTCTCTTCCCGCCACTCACAGAAAGTGGACAGTGATAATAATAAATTACTAGACACAGTTTAACGAGCTTTAAAGTCGTCTTGTTCCTCTTTCAGTGACATCTTAATCAACAATCGTTGTTCGAATGGTGAGAAGTAGAGGACGAAGAGGAAGATGATGAAGAGAAGTTGTTCCTGTCCCATGGGCGATGAAGTCCCAGAGCCAGCACCTGAGCAGAGACAGGTAAGTGGGTCTACTGACATTCCCCAATATTCACAGGTGTCACAGTGATAGCGAATTACCTCCCTGCTCACCAACGCTTGGAGTACCAGGAAGCAGCAGGAGTCCCGGCACACCTCACGCCAACGCTTTAAAGGGCAACTATTATTTAACAGTATTTGTAAGTGTTATTTACCAAAATAGATTTTAAGCATCATTGTGGTCTAAGAAATACTGTACAAGCCTATTAAATTTCTCATTAAATATTTCCTAAAGCAATTCTTGAAGCAATTTAAAATGTATGCTGTAGATCCATGTTTGCGTGCCAGCAGCCTTCCTTTTCATCTCTAACCATGCATTGGTGCACATCTTGAGTAATGCTCCACCTGATACGTAGACCTGTGGCGGGATTGTGTATGCATGAGTGGATTTGTTTGTATGTCTTTCTGTGCATGCACAGGAATAACAAAAATGGGGACCCACTTATGGAAAAGTAGTGCTACTCAGTAGCACTAGTAGAGGTCAAAAACATTGTTTGGTTTCGTTCAACAAGCAAGCATTACAGAGTGATACTTTGGGGCACCACCTGAGGGGAGCTCCCTTCTCAGCCTGATTTTCCTGCTTGTGGTTTATGACTTACAAGCATAACTTGTCAAACACTGGTTGTTGAATAGGTTTTCTGAAATCAATTTATAATTATATAGCAGTTTAAAAACAGCATTCTGTTAACCAAATACACATGGAAATAATAAAAGAAAGAAGTAGGGACAAATTGAGCAGTCAGAGGTAAAAAGAGTAAACTTAGGATTAATCAGAAGGAGATAATAAAATAAAATAAATAAAAAAGTGAAACAGTTAAAAATGGTGGCAATGAAGAATCAACCTCTACTGTGCATTAAAAGCCCCAAAAAACTGAAAAACAGAGTTTTGGAGTAGATAGAGTAAGAGCACAATCACCTCAGCATTTGTATTTAGCCCTAGGTACCGCTAACAAAAACATGGCTGGAGATCAGAGTGATCTAGATGGTGTGTGCAGCTGAAACTGTTCACTTAATTAAGATGGAGCAATCTAACATTTAAGGCTTTAATAACAAAATTCTAAAACAGAATATAATTATAATTTGTACGAACTGGAAGCCAGTGGAGAGAGGCCTGGACTAGGGTTACTCAAACAACATGCAAAGACAAAGAAACTGATAATATTGCAGTGGTCTCTTCATGTGTTCCAGAGCAGAATGGTCGAATCTTTGTACTCCTGTACTAGGAGATGAGCAGCAGATGTTTTGGCCCATCCTTTTGGTTTGTCATCCTCAGATGAGGGTTCATGCTTTAATCAAAAGCAGTTCAAATTGCTCTTATTAAGGTGTAGAAAGGTAATTGCCAGCAAAATTCTTAAGTCACTTAGTCAAACACAGGGTGTAGTGATGTCCTCATAGCCGTCAGAGGTAGACATACTTGAATACCTGTGGAGCAGTGGAAGGAGAAATGATGCTTCTTTAAGGCAGATCCCAATGGGAGCTTATACAGTAAGAACAGGAGTGGAAAGACCCTTGAGGGACACCAAAGGAAAGAGGAACTGAAGGAAAGTTAGTGAGGTATGAGATGCCATGTGCTGAAATATTATATATTTTAGACACAACCAGTTGAGTTCTATCTAGTTGTGTTGTCTTCAAACATCTAGTCTGACTCTACTAACTTGACACTATCAGTGTAACAAATGACAGGGATGAACCTACAGTGAGTAATTCTCTCAGTCTGCAGCTCAACTTAGCTTAACAGGGTTTTATAGTGAGTTTCATATAATTGTTTATTGAAAGTTAGAGAGGTTATGCATTGTTTCTTTTTTGTTTTGTATTCAGTTTTATATCAAGTGCTGTCTTGAACACAGCTTCATGCACCAGTGCACATGTGACAACACAGGGCACGCACCAACAAAGTGACTGGAGGTCTAAAAAAAAAGCTCTAAAACGCTGTTTCCTGCTCAGCAGCAAACGGCCGACCGGCTGAGTTAGAGACTATGTAGTGAAGATCGCATAGTGTTTTAAAGCTAAAGACCCTGATATTTGCTTCAGGAGTCAAAACCAAAAACACAACTCAAAGAGTTGATTTCATTGGCAGTGAGACGTTTGTGTCTCCCTGTTAGTCTTCGGCATCCCAGCACCACTTCTCCAACCACCTTTGGTCCTACAACTAGCAGTGGCCTTCACTTTTCCAGTCCCCACAGAGGGGAATGGGGGGTTATGCTTGTTGAAGCTACATGTTGGATAACCATAAAAATAAAAACTGTACATAAGTTATTTCATTGAAACGATAAAGTACATTTATACAGAAACCCTGCCATGTCAGCACAAAGGTGGAAACTGTTCTTTAAGATGCACTTACCTGTTTCCGAAGAACGTACAAATCCACTCTACAGGCACTGAAATATGAATTTTATACAGGTAACAGCATTAGCAGCGACATTCTAATTACAACACACACGCCAGACATAAATCGCCCTCAAAACATTAGTGGTGGATAAACTGTGAAGTGCTTTTACTCATTCTGCACATTTAAGACATGATTTGGGCTCAAGCACACACAACATGGGCAGAAACGCTCTTTTTCTTGATTCAGTTTCTCTCCAGCAGCGTGTATGTGATGAGAAGCTGGAGCAGAAATGAAGCCTCTGAACAGGCTCTTATTACTATACTTCACATCATAGTGTTTCCTTGCAAATGTCTCTTGTGTTGTGTTACATCTGATCGCATAAACACGCTCAAACAAAGCTGAGTCTAACTATAATCATTAACATTTGTACTGTAGTGGAGTTTGAAACATCCTCATGAAGCTGGTCTCACAATAACCGGGCTTCTTTGTAGTTTACACTTAGTGTGTATTTGGAGGTGATGGGGGACACCGTGCAAAGAGAGCATCAAAAACTGAACTTCTTTTTGTCCCAGGACTCTAGATTGTGTAAATCCAGCCATGGTCAGTTCACTTGCTCTTCTGTCTGTACAGACCACATAAGCACTGCAGCCGAAGCAACACAACAGAGCACAGCAGTGAATTTAGTTTAACGTTTCTGTATTGTTCTTACACATCTGATTGTTTTGTAAGGTGTTACACATGTCTGTCCACGCACTGGAACTTTGTGTCTCTATTACCTGGGACTGATTATGATCCAGTAGCCTCTTTTCTCCAGCAGAGGGTGGTATCAGCACTCGCTTCTCAGGTGGGGCCTTCTGGGATAGCCAGCTGAAATGTCAGCACTGCCTGCAGAGTAGGAAGAAGAGAGGAAGGTGTGTGTGTGGGGGCGCCTAAATACCCCAGTACTATCAGACATGTAGTCCTAATGGAGTTAGAGATGCTGACTGTTAGTCAAAGTTAGGGTGGTTGTTTGAGTGAATGACAGGGATTTCTACTGCAGCCGCCGCTCAATTCCAGGAGCTCGGATCTATCTCCCTTTAATGTGTGATTGAATGTGTGGGAAAAAAACCCTAATTCTGTATTGTTTATATCTCGCCAACTCGTTCTATTCCATTGTGTTTTTAATGATACATTTCTCCTGTCATGTTGGCGATAAATCAACCATCACACTATTTAAACCCCTCTCCGAGTCTGGTCAAGTGAAAAAAAACCGTCCTGATGCACAGTTAAAGAAATAAGTGTTTCAGCCCCCCCCCCCCCTTTTTTTTTTCTTATTCCAGTGGATTTAAAATCAGTCAGAAACATTATCAGACTGGGCCCAACTGAGCAGAAACATTCCATAACCCTAACCCTTCCTGCTGACCCCTCCCTTGCTTTTAACAACTGCCGACATAGTTTGGCTCTGTTATGTGATCATGCTTGGATGAAATCTGTCAAACAGCTCCCTGAGTTATTAGGCTGTCTGCGCCTGACCTTTCCGCAATCAAAGATATATGACTTAAGGGCTCGGATTTGCCATGGCAACGGCTCCAATTTGCCGCCATGAGAAAAGGTCTAATTGTTGCAGAAATTTAATGATCTAGCCCCGACATCAGGGGCTGTGAGATTTTATGAACTGTTTACGCTATAATTTTCTTTTGTTAATGCATTCTGCCTTAACCCCTTCCTCGCTGGCTGCCTGCAGGGAGGGGAGGGAGAGGAAGCAACTGCGTGTGTGTGTGTGTGTGTGTGTGTATGCATGGAAGTGTGTGTGAGGTAAAGTGGTGTTTAGGAGGGGGGGGGGGTGAGGAAAGATGTTGGTGAGGAGGAGGAGGCAGAGAAGAAGGGTGATTTCTGCCCCCAACCTGTTAGCTTGTGTGTCTGGCGCCTCTTTAAAAAAAAAGGGCAGTTTTGTCTTTAAGAAAAGCAGCTGCCTACTGCATTATCTGCTCTCAGCTATGTAGACATCAGTAATATATTCTACAAGGTCAAAGACAACTGAGATTAAAATGTCTAATCAGTTAATTTGTTTTATTGAGAAAGACTGCCGTGTGATTGGACACACGGAAAGATAGAGGGAGAGAGAGAGAAAGAGGGTGATGGAGGAGGAGGGGGTGGAAGAATATGGAAAGAGAGAGAGAGAGAGAGAGAGAGAGACAGAGAGAGAGAGAGAGAGAGAGAGAGAGAGGAGGGGAGGAGGTGCTCGGCTTTGCACGTTGGTATTTTGACTGAGCTTGATGCTGGAAAATATGGCCGTGCCACTCAGTTCTAGCATGTTGATGAAGCTCTGACACCCTTTGTTTTTCTCCCTCTTGTCTCTCCTCCCTCCCGGTCCTCCTCCCCTCTTCCCTCTTGTCTCGCCCTCTCTCACCATTCATTTTCAAACTGTGGCACATTCATACAAGACTGATTTTATTAGTTGCCGAAATAGACTTATATTTTATATCTCATTAAATATTCAAAATAAATTCAGCATATTTGAGCTGTTCATACATATTCAGTTTCTGTAACTAGGATCAGAATATTTTGATTGAGCCCGTACAGCAGAGACACTTTGAAATTCTTTTTGTGTGCAGATAATTCCATTCAGAGGAATGAGTTGAATCACAATTGATCTCATTGTTTTCTCGCCCCCCCCCACTTCACAATTAAATGTGGAGGAATATATTTCTATGGATAACGTGGCTCCAGAAGGTGTTAGTTTGTGCAGGACGATGCGTTTCAGCACTTTAACTTCACTGCAGACTTGTGAAGAAAAATCTAAAATGAAGTTAGTGACATGAAACCGTCAGCTGAACTGCTGGATGTATGCACAACCAGATATCATAAGGCTTATTGTAATGACCTTTAATGCCTCATAATGACCTATATCAGCATGTAGGTGAAGCCTGTGATGGAGCACTTTCTAATTAATTTCACGAAATAAGATCTTCTAATTGGTAATGTGTTACTGAAAGACGCTGTGCTCTTTTACAAACGTATGGTTCAAGTTGAGCTTTACCCCCATGCGGAGGTATTGATTTATTATTATTTTTTAAATTATTTTCTTTTGCACAGTGCATGTAATGTAAAGGAAAGTCAATGTGGCTTCTGCAGGTGATTGCAGACTGGATAATGACAGGTCAGTGTGTGATTTAGTCATTTATGTTTCATAGAAAGAAGAACCTAGATCGTGTTCTTATTTTAGATTCACAAATGTCAGCCACCTCCGCATTTATGCTATGTAATTATAACCTGAATATCTTCAGGTATTTTCAAATATTTTGGCGCAATGAAACACATTATTTTATGTATTGACTCAATTTTAGTAATAAAACAATATCTGTTAAATTAGTTAAAATGCCCCACAAGCTCCAGATGTGTTTCTGTACATGCAGTACATACATCTCCACGTATAAAATATCCTTTTACGCAACCAATCATTCCAGCATTGTTAACACAGGTTTTATTATTGCTACGTTTAAATTAAGCCATATTTGGTAATATTTAAAATTTGTAGAAATTTCCATGACAACACGTGAGTAAATGTGTGTCTGTGAATGTGACCTCCATTAGGAGCAGCTGAGGAGGTCAGTTTGTTTTCCAGAGAAGGGTAGCAATGGTGGACGGCCTGTGATTTATTAGCACCATGAGCCAAGTGACTGTGATGAAGTGCATTTCCGCTTTAAAGACTACACAGCTTCATCTGACATGAACAGAGGAATAAAGTTGTGAAAAGAGGAGACACCTGAACGAAACCAACTGCTGAAGCAGGGCTGAGCTAAATGCAGGAGACAAGAATTAAATGATATTTAATGAAGGAACATAGAATGAAATGAAGACGTATAGATGGAGAAAAATCTGTTCATAGATGAAATATTTGTGTTGGATTTTTTTAATCCTTTGTGAACTTGTTAACAGAGACTAATACCTCGCAGCACAGGAAAACATCTTTCGATAGCTGCTGCCAAACCTCGCCATCACGCTAGTGAAGAGAAGTAGGTCTTTGCCGACGCACAGAGGACGCGTCACAATAAAATCAAAAAGTGAACGCTCATGTGTGGGACTCGTGTCCGTCACGGCGGCTGCAGAGCTCGCCTGCATCCTGACAACAGACAGAGCTCCCATCCCTAGCAGAAGTGATGGAGTGTTTGTTAAATGAAAACACACCTGTCTTTAGGACAAATATGTGCCACTAATTACCTGTCTAACCTAAATATCTGGGCACCAGATGTTGCTAAAACACAGCGAGACAGAGACAAATTGTGGCATGCTTTCGTAGCCCTGCACGTAAATATAGTAGAGGCTTAAATCATTTTTTCCTTGACCCTGTTAGAGAAGTTGTTCAATGTGATTTCCGAGTGTGCCGTGCCTGTAGGAAACTAATTGTAAAGATAGGGTGAGGTATTTACAGTATCACATAATCTCTCTCGCGCGCCGTCTCTCTACTTTACTTGACCAAGCCATAAGCAGGATTACATTTTGATCTGTATCCTTGCTTCTAATTCAGATTTCTATTTCAGTTCTCCTCCTCCTCCTCCTCCTCCTCCTCCGTGTTTGCCCCTGTCATGAGTAGAGGTAAAAAAAAATCTATGCTTGATGACTTGTACATGCTGTAGTGGTACCACAGATTTCAGAAGCAGAGGACCTTTGAAAAACTTTCCAGATCTAAGTTACAGTAACCCAATAAGAAACCTTTCACCCAAGCACTCCCACTTTGTCCACTCAGTGCTCTCCTCCTGCTGCTCCTTGTCTGCTCACCTCACATCTCTTTGGCATCATTTATCTGTCTTTGTCAGCTACCAGCATCCAGGGGTAAGCAAAATAGCAGAAACATGAAATAATATGGGTGTGGTGGGACCCAGAACGACGTGAATCATATCTCCAGAGGTGTACAGCAGAAGCAGCGTTCATTCCAACATGAAACACTGTTATACAGATGTGCTCGTGTACGCGCCACGTGAGCAGGTATGTGGATTATTGAATGACCTAAGTAGGTGCAGACTCAGTGGCCCTGGCAGTCAGGACGTCCTCATGCCAGAACCAATCACAATTCAAATGCATGAAATGAGAACCAAACTGTCCTACAACTCAGTCTGAATCATTTTTCTAATATTTCTGTGGAGTAATGTGGGCTAGTGCAGATTTAGCTGATATTAAAATTAAACATGACGACTAAGATGTTAATATGCATTATGTTGTGGTGCAGAGTACGTTTTGCATGAATGAACTGTTACTTATATTATTGAAACGGAAGGAAAAGAGGTTTTTGTGGTGTATTGCACATTGGCTTAGACTCCACAGATCTGTGTGTGGTTAGGCTTAAGCTAACCCCAGCTCGTGGCTCTCAGTGCTAATTCTCCAGACAACCCATAAAGCAGTGCACAATGGCGTTTCTAACTCGTGGGAGACGTTTTAACACCACTCATCCAAATTACAAAGGTGTTTCCCAAATCCTCATAGATGTCAGAGTCATGACGATCCAGGAAAAGTACTGTAGATGTAGATCGATGGGAAATACTTCTCCACAGACTCAATAAAAGAGACAGAAAATGATGTCATCTCCTTCTGCGAAATTGTGCAAAGAAAATGTGTGGGTTTAGGTTTAGGCACCAAAAGCACTTTGGTTAAGCACAGAGAGAGATTGTGTTGTTCTTCAAAATCTGATCTTTGGTGGGAAAGGAATATGTTGTCACATTCACTAACAGCATTTAAGCAATTCCCCATGAAGATCACCTGTCAACATAGCGTTAATAGAAAACTTAATCTGGTTGTTTCTACAGTTTCTCCAGCAGTGTAGAAATGACATTTTAGCAGATGGGGTTGTGTGTCTGTACGTCACCCTGTACATTCAGCTTATGCACTCTGGTTCCTCTCCCCTTTCATCTCCATTTCTTGACTGTCTGTGTTTGAGGGGTAATAATAGTGGGGGCACCACAAACAGCTATGTTTGACTTTTCCTTAAAGGATGGGATAATGAGACGGAGTATCTATTTGCACAGTGTAATGTGTGTCTTCCAGACACTGTTAAAAGACATGTGGACTTCTTTATTTCAGCCGTGGTGAGAGTGGCATTTTTAATGCGTCTTATCCCCCCCCCTCATTCCTCTAATCACCGCGTCCACTTCCACTGAAAAATATTCACGTTGCTGAAAAAAGTGTCATGGTCAGGAAGTGCACACTCATTGGCGCGTCAGCTTGCCAATCTTAATCACAGATAACCAATATGCAGCAAAGGTAAATATGTCCATTAAAGGCCTCTGGGGGAGGGATTATAAGTGGCCAGCGGCCTATGAAATGCAGAATCCCCGTTCAGAATGCTACACACACCGCTCTCCTGTGTGATATCAGCCATGAGCGCTCATTCTAATTATTTGGGCAAATGTACTAATTAGCTATCAGGTACCCACCCCCACCTCTGCCCCCACCCACACTTATCACCCACCCCCGACATCTTTTGTATTCAAAATAGGTTCCCAGCATGGTTGGAATTTTTCAGGCCATCAGCAAATATTTACCAGTTCCATCTCATTATGTTCCAGGCTAAAATGCTGGCTATGAATATCTTAAGGCCCCTGGTACACGCCATCTAAACTTTGCCTTGACCTTTTACTGCTGGCCGCAATTGAGCAGCAGTTTCGATATGTAGGCACACATGCTGCCCCCCCCCACACACACACACAGAGCATCTGTGTCATCATGTCTCAGTGCTGTTTTGTTGTAGACTTAAGACTAAAGCAAACTGATGATTATGCATATGCACCTTCCTCTGCATGGTCTGCCTCTCCATCGCTGCCTCCTGCTCTGATCAATCCATTAACTTACATCTTGTTGTATATATCTGGTTTAGCACAATCAACGGAAATGCTGACAGCCCTTATTTCTTTGGCTTTGGCGATTAGCAACTTGGTCCTTGTCAATACAATAGTAATGAATGGGCCAGATGAATGCGAATTTGGAGGCATAATCATTTTTTGTGATAGTTTGATATTGCTGGTCTGCATTTTTGCTTAAAAAGCAAAGTGATTAATCAATAATTAATTTTGAAGCAGGGGCACTGATAGAGGCAAAACGATGAAAACATTTGCCATAAATCTCCACTTTATTGCTGGCACTATTGAGGGATTTGTGGCAACACCTCGTCAGTCTTGGTAAGTATGTTGTGAGCATTTTCTGTATGGTTTGCAAAATGGCTGCATGAAAATATTCATGTGTCTTATTTACTGCCAAATGTCTTTTTATGCAGGGGATATTTGTGTACTTATCAATTTTATTTAAGCTGAAAGCTCATCTGTGCAAAGTCTGATGGTGGTACTGTAAGTCAGCTGGAGGATCACAGAAGTGAGGCTGCGGTGGATGTTAGGATATAATCCTCTTTTATTAAGGCTTCTGGGACCATGTCCTGTATTCTTGGTGACTAGTGCACTGTATGAACTAGATGTGGGTTTGCAGGCACGCACCTGCATGTCTGTTCTGCACTTCTCTCAACATTAGTATATTCTGTCAAAGGTTTGGCATAGAAAATAATCCTATTCACTTCTTTAACAAGAGATCATCCCATTCTAAAAGTGTAAAGCCAAAGACTCAACTTTAACTTATGCTTCCCCACAAGTACACATACAGTAAACGCCCACTCTGCCCTACATAGAGAGGGGTGTTATAGGTAACCGTAGGTGGCAGAGGAGACAATGTCCCAAATCTCCACAACACTTTGTGCAGAGCTGCACTTTGGGCTGAAACCGAAAGGAAAAATGTAATGATAGTTTTCTAATTGTGACACTGCCCCTACTGGACACATATGTCTAATGTTGAAGTATAAAAGAAATGCACACGCAAACGTCTCTGAACATGTAAAACATAAAACCAGCTCTTCAGTGATGTGTCCTATTGCTGTCGTCTCCTACCCAGAATCTGCAGTTATCAAACAAAAAGGCTTTTAGCCCCAGAAATATCCGTCCACATCATCATTTTAGATGTATAGATGGTGTGTGTGTGTGTGTTTAAAGGAGACAATTGTATGAATTTAAAGACAATGCTCTGTGCGCCGGGCTTTGATGCTGAGCCAAACTCCATCATTCCCAGAGGTATTTACTCCCCGTCTCTTCCTACCACATTGTTAAACACTACCTCTGTACGTTTTTATAACACCATTGTTAAGCTCAATAGATTTTTATTTGGCTGCTTTGCCCCTCTGTCACTCTCCCATACTCTTTCTCTCAGGCTAGCTGTGTTTGTGTGTTTGCATTGCCTCATCCTTTCACCTGGATGTGACTAGGTGTGTATTTATAGTTCCTCAGACAGTAGACATTAAAACCCCAGACCAAACATCCTCTTCCTCTCTGGAAATTGCAGCGGCTAGAACAGCAAAAATGTTGACTCTAAGATGTCATGTGTCTCTCTGTCAGGCAGCTTTGGTTTGTATGTGTTTGGTGGGGAGACATTCTTATTTGTTTTTAATTAAACCACCATCGAGCTGCGGGACAACACATTTGTCTGACCTTTTATTATTATTTAATGTACTTAATCAAGTTGTGCAAAAAAACAAAGACGCAGTTTAAACTGTCATTGACTTGACCCAGAAGTTAACTTGCTGTTTGAATGTGGTTGGTCAGTTACATTAAATGTTTTTTTTATATTTCATACATTTTCATAGCAGTAATGTAGAAGATATGTTTAAAGATATGTTTAGTCACCTATTTGAATATATAAGTTTGTTTTGAGGCTAACCTCTTAATTTTATTGAACTTTTGTTCAACTTCTGTTTCATTAGCTAAGAGTTTTTCACAACTTGATAAAGATAAAAGCTGCAGAATTTATGAAACGTGTCTTTATTGGATGATTAAAGTTCAGCCAAACACACTGAGTACTAAGTAATTTTTAGCTGATTGCAGTGTACAATGTGTACAGTTCAGTCTATTTGTGGGGCACTAGCAGTGGCCTGTCAAATTATTTGACGGGTGTCCCCTAGAGACATAAAAATAAGAAAAACACAAACAAAAAGGAAACAGATTGACTTTTCCATTTGCTGCATTTTGGGATTCGCATTTTCTTTTTTCACATTTGTACATGTGCATTGTCTTTAGGGGCCATAATATTTCACCACCCGGGCCTCCCCTCTGGTCCTGCCCCCGGAGATCATGGAAGTCAGGGCTGGTATACAATGAACTTTATTTTTTATGTAAACGTACATATTATGAGTGAGTTTTACATAAATTCAAGTATTTTTAAAGGACTTTATTATGTTTAATTAAGCTGTTCTAGTTCATTGTGGCAAGTTTATTCATTAATTTAACAGCTCACACCAGAAAATATTACAATAAGGCTGAGAAAACTCAGGTTATTAGTTTTAATGTGTTACTCTCATATTCTCAACACATTTGCCTTTTTTAGGTCAGTGTCTGACTTTGTGTCATGTCTACAGTAGGTCCCACATTTGTGCTGCGCTCTACGGCTGCTGCGTGTGTCAGATAGGACAGATAGATAAAGATGAGTGAAAGGGGACGAAAGGACAGAAAAGGGGGGAAAGGATGAATTTGAGAGCAGAGGAGAAGAAAGTGAGAAAGTGGTGTGGAGAAAGGCGGTTGTGTTACAGCCATCTGTTGTGTGTTCCCCAGCAGCAGCAGCAGCAGCAGAGCAGAAGAAGGTGAAGTCTGTCCGCATCTATCCTCTGGCCGCACATCACAGGCCTGCCGTTGGCCCAGTGTCTGCCCCGCTGTCACCCTGTGTGTGCGTGCATTATGTGGCCAGCGTCGACCCCAGACACGAGCTGCTCTGCTGATTTAATGAGAAGGGCTGGGTTGCCATGGCTAGGGCAGAGACTCTCTCTTTCTCACACACACACACACACACACGCGCGCACACCACTCGACCTGGCCAGCCGATTCCCCACCGCCATGTCACTCCCTTCCAAAATCACGAGCGCTTGTTGAAACTTCTACACCTCTTCTGAAAAAAACAGAAAATATAGTCTTATCTTACATGCATTTGCGACTTTTAAAAGGACAGGAGCAAAAACGCCACACGAGGGGGCAGATAGGAGCGAGAGCTTGGTCTCTCGCCTGGCCAGTGCGATGGCAGTGTGGCAATGTTTTAATGATGCATCTGCTTGTGTCAAATGATTCTGGGCACATGGCGAAACCCGGGGCTGCTGGCCCCTTTGATGTCACCGAACATGCATGCACACACACTTTCTTGGAAATACTCACACAAGCACTTCTGCATGCAGCCACACACCTTTTTAACATACTGCCACCAACACACACACGCACGCACATGTGCACACTGCCATACAGCTATGTACCGGGCAGCGGTTCACTCGAGCCCCCTTTGGTGCTGTGGTGGCTGGTTTTAATGTCCCTGCCTAATGATCTGGCACGCGTCGAAAGGTAAATGATAATTTGCTTTAAGTGGAGCCTTTAGGCGGAAAAGCCTTGTAGGGCTTAGCTGTCTCCCTAAAATGACAGTGTTTACCACAAGCAGCTCTTGACAGATTTCATTTCAAATATGACTTCTTACATTCACACATGAAAACGTATTGATCTGACACCCTGACTGCTGGATGAACTGCCGTACAGTACGTCTGCCTTTGTACGTGTTTGTAATTCTGAGAGACCCTCCAAGAAGGCGCCCAGGAGACGACTGAAGACGATTCAGTTGGAGGCAGACACCGGTGGAAGGACATGGCAGCAAAAATTACTCGCACAGAGACAGAAGAGAAAAATCACTCCTTTTTTTTCTGTGGAAATGATTTAGAGACTGTGAAAGCACATTCTGAGACGACGCGAAACATCCAGCCTTGGTGTCGTGTCTCTTTGTACAAGAAATCTGGGCAGTTTCTCATTACTGAAAAGGGGACTCATTATCACTTTTGTATACTCTCTCCATTCAATTCTTCATCAGGCTTTGTAAGCACAAAATGTGCTAAAACTGTTTTTTTTGTTGCCCATTTCTCCTCACTTGTAAATCAGTCAGGAAATACTAATGTGATAAGCGAGTGGGGAAACTGCTGCCTTGACACCACAACATGTTGGAACTCTGACAGCTTTCTGTATTTTGTATCTGAACGCAACAGAATCACATTTTTGTTGTGCCAGAAACCGCAAACCATAAGCACAAAGAGTGACACCGCCACTTTTCAGTATCTGGTTAAATACTTTTTGCTCATAAACCACTTACTGAATTAGAAAAAAGTGCTCTAAACAAGATAAAACCCACCGACATCGCCCTGCCACGGCAATCCTGGAGATATAGTTGTGAAGTGATCCTCAGATAAGGAGAAAGCAGTGTAACAAGAGCAGAGGAGGTGAGAGAAAACATCAGAGAAAGGTGAGGAAGAAGAGAAGACAGCTAAGTAAAGGAGAAAGAGGAAATGAGATGAGTACTTGACAGTTCAGGCTGTAGGGTGGATGTCCTGTCCCTACCATCTCCATCCTGCATCCCAATCACTTTCATCCTTCAACCTTTTTATTGTGTCTTCAGCAAGTCTTTCTTTACCTAATCGCTCCAAGCGAAGAATCCTGCGTATCATCTCTCCGCATATTTTCTTTTCTTCAGTCAAAGATTGTTGAGAATTATCTCTCACACATCCACAGCTTCGACCGGAAAAATATGCTCTTTACAATCATCAGATTCTTAAAGTCAAGAATGGAATCTATCTTAAACATATTATTATGCATCATTTAAAGAAAATCCAAAAAGAACTTTCATGGTGGATGTAGAAGTGAATTTAGTGTCCTGAAAACTGTCCACACATTTGAACTGGTTTCTTACTTTCACTGAATTCCTTCACAAAATATATTAGAGCTCAATAAAATCCAAGAATCGCATACGTATCCTCTGAAACATATTTGTGATAACAGTTTAGTTGCACGTGAATGTTGGAACAGAGCTATTATAAACGCAAGCTGACGACAGCAGCTGTGTGAGAAAACATGCAGGTATTTTTAGGAGACAGGTTGATTTGATTTGATTTGAACTTAAACAAAAAGCTACTATATGCTAACAGGGTTGCTCATCATTTTTTTAATAATACTGTCTAACATGTTGAGTGTTAAAAGGGACTCGAACACTTTCATGTTTGCATGTGTTGGATACAACATTCAAATTAAAACCAGTGTGTGATGTTATATTATATACAATATGGTATTTGAAGCTAGTGAAGGGGCATAGTTTGGGCCACAGGAAGCTGGCCAATCAGAGCGCACAGGAGCTGTGTGTAATGTCAGGGCCAGAGCATCTCTTGGATAAAGAGGCACCATAACTTTTATTTCCACTTTATTAACATGAAAACATGTGATCTTATATCAAATGGCGCCTCAGAAAAAGAGAAATCTTATCAAAGTATTATATGGTCACTGAACATTTAGCAAGTGAAACAAAGTGTGTAGTGAACCAGAGGTGCTACGTAACTAAGTACATTTACTTAAGCATTTTACTTTAGTACGGTTGATAGCTACTTGTACTAATCGTACATTTACTTTTACTCCAGTAAATGAGTAAAATATTTACTACTTTTATCCACTAAATTTATTTTAACATCATCAGTGACTCGTTAGTAAAAGATTGATGTATCATATATGTGTAAAAATCAGATCCACCTTCACCAGCTTCTGCTTCTTTTCCACAGTATGTCACAACACCATTTACCATCATTTTCACCTTCGCCACTTTGTGGAACAGGACGTTTATGTTTTCACTGGCATCAAATTCTATATTTTTAGAATACACTTTCAGTTTTGTATTTTGTGCCTGTACTTTACAGTACTACAGTACTTTTACTTGAGTATAGACAAAGGAAAGGGTACTTCTACTTAGAGTGCAGTATTTTTTTCAGCATACGTACTTTATACACATCTGTTGTGAACAGAACTCTTGGTAATACATTAAGTCTGTTGCTATTTTCAGTTCTTATCATTGTGCAGCAATGTGTTTTGTACTCTTCATAGAGATTTTTCATAGTTTTCCAGCAATGTTATTTTTTTGTTTAACTTACTCTGCTGCACCACATTTGTTTCCTGTTTCTCATCATTGTTTTAAGAGTGTAACAATTGCATTTCTCTTCCCTAGGACACTTCCTTTAAAAAAATGCCTTGACAAAACATCTTTCTCCTGCGCTGGCCTTTTTATCTCTTTACTTGTCTTAAACTGGTGGAAAAGGCATGCTTTTAAGAAGCGATTGTGGTAAAGTGATGTGATTTCCAGGCATTAGCAATTTGTCTGTGTGGTTGGAGTAGCCGCAGGGAAAGGAGATGCTGTTGCTTAAGCTGCTGATTTCTTCCTGCTAGGGGCGAGGAGAGGGGAGGCCCTAGGGGCACAAAGCCTCGGGAAATGTCTGGATATCTCTTAAGAGGCTGTTTCTCCCCAGCTGTAATGGAGTGTGGAAGAAGAAAAACAGAGTATTTGTAGCATAAAGTTCACTTCATGATCACTTAACTGTAAAAGACGGAGGATTAACTGTAAACTGCTCTTAAGGCTTTTTATGGCATGGGGAGCAAAAGATGCGGTCAGTAGTTTTTCTATAGTCCTGTCTCTGAATGAGTTCTGTCTACTGACTGTAACATCTGTGAATCCACAACCTGATTTAGCTTATTTGTCTGGGCCATAAACTTCCATTGCTGTACAAAAACTCTGATAACAGTAACACATTAGGGTATTATAAAATGTGGGTACTCTATGGTATGGTATGGTATGGTATGGGTACTAACAGTGACTTCCACGGTCTCTGGAGAGAAACTCATTGTGGTACATCATCATCATCATCATCACCTTTATTTATAAAGCACTTTAAAACAACCACAGCTGACACAAAGTGCTGTACAT
>JAUMHF010000017.1:22778782-22800648 GCA_032359275.1 Microctenopoma steveboyesi | reverse complement strand
ACCCCTACATAAAGTGAATTACAGTAGTCCAGGCGAGAAGAAATAAAAGCATGGATTACCGTTTCAAAGTGCTGCCTGGAAAGAAAAGATTTCACTCTTGCCAGTCGCCTTAAATGATAAAAACATATCACAACTTTCTCATTTTTGACTAACGTTCTTTGATATTCTTACAGTGTCTGGGACAGGGACATACCTGTCCCTGTTACAGTGTCTGGGACAGGGACATACCTGTCTGCACAAGAGATTGCTGGGTCTGATGGAGTTGCAGAATACACTTGTATGAGCTCCAGTGCTCAGAACAGGGAATTCAACAGAGACGTCCTGAGAAAGAGAGACTGAACAATACCCCATCAACTAAATAGACGGGCACGGAGCCCCCCCAGACAGAGCTAGCACAGCAGACTCGAGGTGCAGCTGTGGTCAGCGCTCAGCAAAGACGTAAATTAGATGCTGAACAGAGCTGATACTGTGGGAGCTGGCACGTGTGAATAAGCTAAATCAGGTTCTGGATTCAGAGACTTAACAGTTAGCATACCCAGTTCACCGTGGGTTTGTGTCTGGGTGGAATGTGTTGACAATAACAGAAAAATAGAAAATCACCATCCCTTCTCTGATATTTCTGCACATGTGCAGAAACAAACGCCGCTGCTTAAAGAACACCATAGATTAATAAAGGTAATTTAAAGGTAAGGTAATTCGCCTATAAAACTAAATTTAAGTCCAGTTTATATTCATTTGACAAACTTCTTGTAAACTATTTAAAAATAAAGCCCAATTTTTTTCTTGATTCTTGTTTAAACACAGTAAACAGTGTTGTTCTTTACCTGCTAACATGTTTCGGCAGCACTGTAGCCTTCATCGGAGCGGTGTTACCAAAATTACCAATGACTGAACGTAAATGTATAAAGGCCAAAGCTACTCAGCGACTGAGAACAAAAACAGCACAGCTGCTCACTTTACTAACTGACAGGCTGGAGTTAGTTGTAATTTGGTAAAAAGTGGAATCTGTAAAACAAACTAAAGCTCCACAAGACATGTAGTACTGTAAAATTATAGGAGTAAAAGAAAAAGTAGCATAAGATGGAACCCTGGCCTTTTGTGGCTGAACAGGCCTGCTTGTATTACAGGTTTTTATTTGGCTGAAATATTGTAAGTAGCATCTTTAATGAGAGATGACCAGATTCTCGTGCGTAAAATGAGAAGTCATGAATCCATGCTGGAACTAAAGATCCCTGAAAAGGAACATTATGCCTGTGTATTCTTTCCGTGGCCTTCACCCAAGTTAATTTATTTAAAGACACTGACTAAGTCCAATAACGTGGGACCCTTCCTTTGATTTGCTATTTTCCTTTCTTCACCAGCCATCTTTGATTCCTGGGCCGTCCCGCCTCCTCTTGCACACAGCTGCCTCCTCGCTTGTTGTTCTTGGCACCACATCCAAAATTTCTGCAGTCCCTTCAAAAAATAAGGGGGACATCAAAAGGCTTTCTCATGGTTCTGTCGACATGAACATCGCTGAACCTTGTCTCTCAGACGGTGTGTGGAGCCGGTGTGTGTAAGGAGGGCTGGTGGTGGTGGTCTAGGAAGGCCCCTTTGTGTTTGAATGTGACAGAGGGTGCTAAGGGCCCTCTCCTTCTCAACACATAAAGCCCCAAGGTTAAAGCTCAGCCACTGATCCCCTTCCAACAGCCACGTTCCTCCTCTCCCTTCCTCTTGTCTCACTATGTGTCATTCCATGCCACACCGTGCCATGCCGAACTATTCTTTGCCGTTTGTTGTCAGCCTGACACAAATGGGTGCTGTTTTCTGACCTCGACTCTTTGAACACATTACACATACTTAACATGCTCCTCCCCTCTTTTTCATAACTGCTGTTCCTCTTCCCTCAGCTCTCTGCTTCTTTCTTTCCCTTTTCTCGTTCCTCACTCACGAAGCATCTTTCTTCTTCTCGTCCCTGTTGTGAGTGGACTGTTCGGGAAATGTTTAGGCAACACACAGACACGCTGACCCAACCAGGCTGACACATACAGTCAAAGCACAGGATTTGGACATACAGTGTCAAAAACAAGGAAGTGAACTATTCCTGTTGTTTCTGTCGTGTCATAATTGAACACACCCATTAAACACACAGAGTGATGGTGGACAAAGTAAGCAGCATTAATAACCTCAAGCCAGCACAACAATCCTGGAGGAACTTTGGGCCATTCTTTCTACAGACATGCTTAGCCTTTTATAGACTGGCATCCGACTGGGACAATCCAAAAGGTGGATCGTACGTCTATGACGTCATTCTGTAGCAAATGATCATCGATGTACAGACTCACTGTCCACAACTTCCTCTGAGCTTTAGCTTGTGGACACCAAAGGAGCCGGAAATCAGGATGTATCTTATCTATCAACCTATCAGTGTTTTTAAATCTTCCCAGGAGCATAATGGTGACCAAGAAGCCAACAAACACTGTTAGAGAGGGCCAGGCTGAACTGCCTTTTACAGTAACACTGGTCAGATTTAAAATAACTCATTCGCTGTTTCAGATTACAAACGTTTCCGGTACCTGTCACCGCAGCCCACAGCTAAGGATAAAAGAGGAAGGAAAGTTATTTTTCTGTACTTGTATGATTTGGAACTTGGAAAGATGTTGGCTCACTCAGTCCTAGAAGGACTACTGAGTCTCAAAGGGACAGCAAAGGGCTTTCTTGTATAGAACAAGAGCATTCTGGGTTAGAGTATTCTCTGGAGCTATAGAAATATATAACAGAAGAAAATGTAACCTTTAAGTATACACCTCAATTTTTATTAAGAAAGATCTTGAACTATTTCTTTGAAATAGTTTCTTCAGGTGTTTGTTTGCTGATGTTTATTTTCACTCCTTAAACGGAATTAACTGCCCATCTTTTTGCCCATCTCATTTTAATCTGGCTTCTGTGGCGCGTTTTAGTGTCCACGTGTGACGGGAAAGGTGACAGTGGGCTCTTTGCTGCATCTGTCTGGTAACATGGTGTAAATGCGTCTAGATATTGTGTTGTGGCCCTGCAACACATCCTGTGTGATAATAGACCTGTCAGCAAACAGGGCAAGGAGCAGGGATGGGGGGGGGTTTGCACAGAGGGGGGTAGGTGTTGACAGACAAAGCACGTGTGTGGCATATACATATTCACAGGAGTACATATACATGTTTATATGCACGCGTGTCCCTGTGTTTGTGTGTGTGACTGGGCTCGTCAGTTACCAGAGAAATGGATGTGTTGGCCCCATCAGAGAGTCTCCAGCTGGTGGAGATGCTTTGGAAATGGCGCCTTGGCAGCTGCCTGGTCAGGGGGGAGTTTGCATCTGTGCTGCCTTGGCACTGGATTGCAGTTGCGGTGGATGGAGGTGAGTGGAGGGGAAATGGGTGGCTGGGTGGAAGGGGGCTATGAGGGAGTGTAAATGCATATGTGTGTGTGAGGAAGGTTGCGAGGTCTGAGGGGCATCCCTTTTACTAACCCCTCCCCTTGCGCGCATGCTCACTAACCCACATGATTTTCCATCGTTCATGGAGATATTACATTTTACCGCCACTAACCCTAACCTCACACGGGGGCAGCTGAAACAAGAACCCAACGCTGACCTGTCATTACGTCGATGTGCTGAACCTGTCACCACATGATCAGTTTCTTTGTTTACATGTCCAGTACTTACATGATCAGTGTGTGGAAACTGAGTCATGGAAACTGGACTTTCCTGAAGGACTCACACATCTATCTATCCGCAGACTATTTGGATCCTCCACATGCTCCACTGCAATTATTTTAATGGAATCAAGCGTCTTATTCTTTGCTCATTCATCCCTGTCCCAGCTGTTTTTCTGCTGGCGACTGTTAATGCTGTATGTTTTTCAGCATGTGTGCTATAGATTATTATGCCTGAGCACAGTGATGATAGCAGGAAGCTGCCTGTGATAAGCATTTAGTTGGGTGATAGCCATAGCAGTTTGGATGTGTCACATCACAAAGATGAATGACCTGTTCCCGTAGTGCCCACGTGTGAGGTGTGTATCAGTGTTTTCAGGCACAGACCATAACATTATCATTTCATATTTATTTCTTGGATAACCCTTTTGATACAGGTTATGGCCTGGGTTTGTTTCACATGCGCATCCATATGTGCTTATCAGCGTCTCACATGTTTGTCGGAAGAAATTATTTTAATTGTTGCTATTTTGTGAAATGTACTTGCTGTCTAATGATGCCAGGTGCAAAACCACATATTCATTTAAACTATTCTGTGTCTGATGTTAATTCAAAGCAGAAATGAGTTATTAGTGTTTGATTTGTGTTATGTCCTCTTGTTTCGGTAGTACTCACAGCTTTAGCAGAGCTACTGATGCCTTAATGTGGCTGTTCAGGAGAACCTGGGAGCTTTACTTTGCTTGCTTTAAAGCGACCTACAAGGAGCTAGCGCTAGTGCTGACTCCTAGTCCATCCATACCTCTGGCTCAGGGACACACCTGGTAGGGATGGAGTCTGCAACCTTCTGCATCCCAGTCTGACGCCTAACCCACTGAGCTAGCAGGGAGCTGTGTTGTTGGTGGCAATGGTACTTGGTAGGTTCTTCCATGGCTGAATGATTCCTGTAATTCACAACCCTTAAATGGGACAGCATCCTTCAGATCTGCCCTGCCTTGCCCAACATAGGAGGCACTGAACAGCAATGAACGGCAGTGTCAGAATGGATTTAGAGAAACCTCCCTAATACCAGAAAGGCCTTCATTTCCTGCCTTTAAGACAATTCATGATCTCCACGAATACTTCACTGCAGAACACCAATAACTCCGACACTAAAAAGTCAGTCCAACCCATCCATCTAGCTATCCTCAGGTGACTGTGTGTAATCACATGAATTCTGCAAATACAGAATCTACAGAATTTATTTGTTCATCATTCGAACTTCTGTACTGTATGGCCCTGCGTCCTCAGAGTGTGTCAGTGAGTGTATGTGTGTGTGTGTGTGTGTGTGTGTGTGTGTGTGTGCGCGCTGATTGGTTGGGGAAGAGAGCTTCTGGTGCTTCACTTCCATGTTCAACAGCATGTTTGCGTGTCTCAGCTCAGAGCATCTCTCAGCCTAATCCGTCCTTATCTCCCAGTGCGACAACACAACAAGAGGATCTTTAAAGAACACATTTCTCTTTTCCACAGCGCTGAGCTGCTCTAGTGATACTGTTTTAGCTGCTGTGTGTGTGTGTGTGTGTGTGAGTATGGTTCTTCTCTTCTTCCAGATTAACTCCATTTGAGTATGTGCATGAGAGCCTTGAATTCTGCAGGAAAAGTGCGTATGCATGCGCTTAGGCTTGAGCTTGTGCATGTCAGTGTGGAAGTGAGTGGTGTTGTCATTCCACAGCTCCTCCAGCATCAAACGAAAGGTTGTCTGTACACCTTGACATTAGATAAATGCCCGAGCTGGTTGTACACACAGCTGTACCAATTCTCCAATAGGTCTCTCTCTCTCTCTCTCCATCCAGGCTGATCTAATGACTCACAGGAATGCATCGAGCCACTTGTCAGTGATCAATCATCTTCCTCAGGTCGTTCTACCGATTGTTTGAGTAGTGGGCCATTAGAGAGGAACTGTTTGGAGGTGTTTTGTGAACCTAAGCGGCTCCAAAGGTCAGCCGGAGAGACAGACAGAGGAAAGAAATAGACAAAAAGAGAAAGGTGCGAGAGAAAGTGTGTGTGTGTGTGTGAGAGAGAGGAAGAGGCAGTAGACAGAGGGAGGTATGGAGATAGAAAGACAGGTCTGCTGTCAGCCCCGTTGCGTGACTCTTCTGCCCTTTGTTAGTATGAATGCTTAAACAGCTCACCGCAAGTATAGAACCTGAGATTAATAATTCCCACGCACTGCCTGACATCCATCCCTGATCTGAAATATGCATGGCGGAGAAAAGAAGAGAGACAAGAGCATGAGGTGGAGAGAAAAAGGGAAGGGGGTAGACCAAAAGGGCCCCGCTAGATGGTGGCTGCCGAGCCTTTTGGAGAAGCGACAGATTCTGTTTTATGTGGCCTGTCAATGGCGCCTAATGAGGAAACCCACCTGTGATTTGCGTTGTGCAGTGAGCAAAACCCCTGGCCATAAACTGCTAACATGAGGTACCATCAACTTTTCAAAGGTCCTCCTCCTGAAGCAGCCACGTCTTCTCTTTTGAAACAAAGTTGGGAGATGGTGTAATTTAAAGTTGTTCAGTAAATGGATAGAAGATGATTCCTTTTTCTTTATTTTGAAAGAGATTTGGCATGTGTGATTGTGTCAGTGCGTGTGTGCTCGCACGCGCGTCTGTTTGCGTCTTTGTGTGTGACACCGTCTGTCCTTTGAAAAGAAATGGACTTGGATTTCAGCAGAAACAACAACTGATGATTAAAAGGTTTTATTGCCAAGCTTTCTGCCGAGTTACAATCATAATGCTGAGGTCATTTGAACAGCCTGAAACTTTGCTGCTCGTCTACGAGCGGCTGCAGGAAGTAAAACGCTGTGGCATCTCATTTTTAAACAGAAGAGGTGAGCGGAGTTGACACCAGATATGAAACTTGAATTTCTGTCGAGGTTTGGCTTTTAAACCTGCTGTCTTTCAGTAATCTGACCGCTGCGGTTGAAGTTATGTTGATAAATGGGAAGCTGTTTTAAGGCAGTTGCGTCTTTACCAGTAATTGGCGGTGTGGTGAGGACCTCTTGCAGACTCGTTTCCTATCGGTGGAGAAAAAAAAAGCACTTCATAGGAAAAAAGCTGAATTAAAATCAGCTGTTTAGGAGCTAATGCAGCTGCAGGTTTCTGTTACCGGTGGGGGGGTGATGAATGCGATGAATAGTTTCAAATACAAAAGGAGAGACAGACGAAGAGTGTTAGAGGAAGTTGGCTGCTGTAGCTGACGGACAACCATCATTTGAGTGCAATGTTAATATTGCTAAACAAAAGACATGATAAATACACAGTCAGGCAATTGTGTTATTTCTTTTGGCTGCTAGTTTATATTCTTAATGCTACTTTAATCTATTTTTCGTTTGTTTATTCACCCCCCCCCCCTGTTTTTCATTTTTTGGTTGTTCCTTCCCCATTTTCACAAAGGGGGAGAGAGAAAGTAGGGCACTCTCACTTTGCAATTACTACTCAATCCCAGACTACTTCTTTATAAGGCACTGAATTATTTTGTCTTAAAAACAAACAAACAAAAAAGCAACTTTCAACTGGGAAGAATATTTAATTGTTTTTTGATTACTTGGGAATGGGCCATGGGAATAGGCCTTTGTAAATATTTAAACAGATTCAGCATGATGCCATATTTCCATTCTGCCATTAATGTTTTTAAATAATTGTTATTGTCATCTGTGTTTGACGTTCGCAGCAAAAGTTACTAAAAATAGATAAAACAACAAATAAAGAAAAATGTTGACATAGTTTTTTTTCCTTTGACAGTTCAGGCGAGGGCAGAGAAATGAGAAACACGAGTGAAGCTGCACAAGGCGAGTTAACAGCATGTCGTGCCCTGCGTGTCCTCTGCCGCCCAGTGGGTGGCAGCAACGAGCAGAAAGCCCTAACAGAAGGCTGCCACTCGGTGATTATAATTTATGAACCATTTCTATTATAGGTGGGGTGTGCAGAGACAGTTACAGTAATAATTATCTGGACTGACATGTTTCCAAGGCAACCAACATACCCTCCCTCAGCCCCCTTAACATGGAGAGAGGAAATGTGTTTGTATGTGTGACTGGTGTGTGTGCATTGCTTAACATGGTGGAAAGAGGGAGGTACGGGGCCTTGCTACTGATCTTAGCTTAGCTCTTAACAACACACGCACACAGTGACTCTGCATCGCGCTCACTGGCTGTAAAGATATTATTGACTTTTTGTTATGAGACGGCTTTTGTTGAAAACCTGCTTGTTTAAGATCACAGAGAGTAGTTTGTATTCTGCTTTGATCCTTCAGTAAATGAATTAAGCCAGGACCCATAAAAAAGAGACATGAAAATACAAACGAACAGCGTTTGAATTCTTATCTAATAGATTTGAAGTATGATTTGAGAACAACAGTATCACCAGTGTCACCCCCCTTTCTTTCAATATTTTGCTGTCATTAAATCACCCTGCTTGTAGTTCTTGAGGCATAAATCATAGTGATTCTCTTTGTGTAAAGGTCTATGCCTGATCAAATAAAAGATTATCTTATTTTCTTAACAGTTCTCTGGCAAAATCCCGTCGTCTCTCCTTCTTTCTATCTTTAAAATCCTCGAGAGTGTCAAATGCAATTATTAGTAGTAATACCACTGAGAAAAAAAAGGGATTCTGTGTTTTCTCTTTAGTAGTACTATGAACAACAACATCAAATACACTGCTTGGTGCTAATGTTGTGGCTGTTGGTGTATGTCTAAAGACATGGATGGAATGACTGTTCAAACAGTGTGAAGTAAACGTTCAGCATAGAGTGACGATAATGCATGATGTTAATATCAGGATAATGTAAACGTCTGTGTTTATTCATCTACTATTTCAAATTCTAAAGCCAAGATTTATTTTAACACTACATAGTTACATGTTACTTTTTTCCTTGTTTCGCTAGGGAACTATAACATGGTACACTTTACCTATTATTTGTGTAGCTTATTAAGTCTAAGACTGTTACACTGGCTGGTGTTCTGACACCTGTCGATCAGGAAATCACCCAAAAAACAAACAAGTATTTATAATATGATATTATGATTTTATTAGAATCATATTTTATTTGTAGAAATAAGGTGACACAATATAAAGTATCATAATAAATCATCAGTATGAAAAACTCTATAACTATTAGAAGTGAAAACTTAGGCAGATGGTTCATTTACATCAACAAAACAGATCAGACTCCAGTTGCCCTGTTTCTTCTTAGCCGTGGGTTGATTAAAACATTAGCATCACACAGAAGAGGGTACTGGCCACTAAAATGCTCTAACAGTGTTTCAGATTGAACAAATAGACAGGTCCCAGGTAAAAAGGAGCCTGTGCACAGACAGACAGAAAATCTAGTAATGATGGCGGCTATGAATGCTCAGTGAAGGACAGGGTCCTTTAAAATCACCTTTAAAGGTAGTCTCCACTGGACAGTGGAACAAACATTCATCTCCAAACCATACACAGCTTTGCATAAGTTGTCCACCACAATTATTTTACCATTAGTTCCTAGTTACAGGGTAGATTCTTACGACTATATGACTATAATGCTGGTGTATCATTTGTGAATTTAGGTTCTACTTTAGAACTTTTACTTTAGCAGAACAATTACTATTACTATTGCTATTTCTCTTCTGAGCATTTGCTTGAAGTACTGTATACTGTACTCAATACTTGAGTACTGTGTGTACTTTATATACCTCTGTCTCTCTTCCTCTCTCAGGTTTTCCTTCACTCTCTACATGCTGCTAGTCCTGTTACTCAAAAATTGCATTAATCCAGATGAGAAACATTGCAGTAATGGGAACCATCCAACATTCAGGTTGATGTTGGCTGGTTGACCCGCTTCACTCAACCTCAGGACTCAGCTCTGCCTTCCAAACAGGTGTCACTGATTTACTATGGTGCAAGGAACATGCTACTAGGAAAAAATCAGTTGTTTATTAAGTTCACACAACAATCAATATCAGATTATGAACATTCTCCATGGCAACCCCTGCTCTGGCCATTGTGGTGTTGATTGCATAATTACGAAAGCCTTGTGTCTGAGGTGACGCTTGTAAAGCATGAGGTCTGATATTGATAACACTTTAGACCCGAGCCACACATGTGAAGCTTACAGATAACCTGTTCCACTGCACACAGCTCCACTCAAATCCATACACCCAGTAAGACCGGTGCGCTGATATTTGTGAACTTCTCACCTCACATGGACACGAATATGTCTTGAGATCATTACAGAAGTAAATCACTGCTTTTCTCACCAGACCAGGATGCAGCTACTGCAGCACATCTTAAAAGAGACGAGCAGACGTTGGGGACAAAAGGTATTCTGATTCATAAAAATGGAGTGTGTATGGAACTACATGCCAGCTGTGGCTCTTTCTACTAACTCGGCTCCACAGTTGAGCACCAGCTACTCATTTTAGTGTTCAGTAGAGAATCATGGTTCCAGCCGCTCTAGTGGTTCCACAGAGCCTCTAGATGATTTCAGCTGTGGGGGAGACTTAATTTAAGCCTTACTCTATCTGGGATACATCTTTAAGAGACAGTGAACAAACCTGTACATCCACCAACATGTGGACAAACACAGGTTTATATCCTGGACCCCTTTAATGCTGTCTTATGGGTTAAGCTCTAAGTGTAATATAAGTAATTACTGTATTATTGTATGCTATCATATAGTTTTTCATACTAATGGTACCAGCTTTGAATGAGTAGTTAGCAGCAACTGAGTTTTGAGGGATTATTATTATTTCTCTTTAAAAAATGACTATTACAGCAATAATAGTCTTAATTCTTTAAGTGGCTGTCCATGAGTCCATTAATCTCCTTAGCAACAATGCTAGTTACCATATAACCAATTTTAGGATGTTTGCCTGGGCACTCGCGCTCTTACATACAATGACATGTGTGAAAGCGTGTGGCCCTGTTGAATTCTCTCTATTTCTGCATAAATATGTGTAAAATATAATCGTATTTTATATGACATATATATGCATTTAAATATCAGGCATTAAGTGAAGGCTATTTCTGACAGTTTCTCAGAAATAATATCACCAAAAACTACATTTATAGGGATCATTTCTCTAGATGATCCAAACTCTGACACCTTAAAGACCTTGTTTGCCTCCTTCCCAGCATTGTCACGTATTGGTTTACGCAGTGAACAGTGACGTTCAGTGTTGCAGCGTTAGAAAGTAGGCTAGCAATAGCTTTCTTTATGATTGCATCCTGGAAACATTAACCTCTGGCTCGGTGTGTCCCAGCTCTGAAAGGAAGTGGAGGGCCAGCCTTACCATTCCCAGTGCCCACCTACCTACACGCCCAGGCTTCAGTAACAGAGAGAGGGCTGCTGTCAAAAATCTATTAAGTTACCAAAACCTCAACAGCATTTTAACATTTTATCCCAAGCAGTGTGGCCAATTGCCTTTACAGCAATCCACTCTCAGCAAAAGGCTCCCGTTTTCTATCTTCAACCTCTTATGAGACGGAGGGAAGACAAGTGAGAAGCAGGGGAGGGGGGAAAATTAAGAGATACTTTACATGAATAGTGGCTAACAGGCAGGTTGGTGATGGCTCAGAAGAGGGATAATAGGAGCAAATTAAGACAAGGTGACAGCAAATTACAACATAGAACATCACAGGGAATGATACAAATGACTGTAGCATACACAATCAAACATGTGTTGCCAAACAAGATTCAATTAGAAACAATATTTAGGTGAAATTTGAATTCATGTAAATATGCTTATGATATGCCTACAATGGCCAAACAACCATTAAGCATAAGACATTTTTTACACACGATGTGCTGCACTTTAGCATCCATACACCTTGTTTGATTAATGTCACTAACTTAAATGATATTGTGTATTAAGAGCTCTGTTTTTTTTGTGTCATTAATATGTATTCATTTTTTCTCTCAGTGTGTGAAGATAGCAGGTCTGAGCAAGATGCTGCTCATTATGCACAGCCCTGCCCAGATTATTGTATATGTGGGAGTAGGGTTGAGCAGGGCTGGGCAGTCCCCTGAGCAGATTGTGTGGTAACTGGTAGAGGCTGGCATTAGCACTGCCAGCAGGGGCGAATTAGAAACAGGATCAGGGCATAGCTTGGCCTCAAGCAACTCAGGGTTAATACCGCCTAGCCAGACCCTCCCCTCCCTCTCCGCCATTCTCTCATCCTGCCTCCCTTGGTCTCTTACACTAATGCACACACACACACACACACACACACACACACACACACACACACACACGCTCCTGCACCCCCTTAGCCCCCATCCCCCAAGTGCATGTGTCACTGATGGAGGCTCTTGGCTGATGTGTCACCAGCGGGCATGCAGATGGATGCTAGACACCCCGATGAGATCACGTTGGCACATATAATCACAGACAAAAGCACACACACACACACACAAACATGCATGTTAGGGTTTTCTCAGTGATTATAAAATGCATTTTACGCTTTGTGTGTTTTTGTGATACTGCCTCACATATGGGGACCGCAAGGGATATAATGCACCTCATATATAGGGCCCCTCATGTCCCTCCTCCCATTGGCTTGTAGTTGTGATGGTCTCGAGGCATCAGGTCCACAGTTGGACTGTGTTGGCTGTGACTGAGCTCCGAACACACCATGAACTCTCCTGTTTCTTATATTATTTCCCTTTAGTGTGAAGTTACAGTTACCGTGCTGTGAAAAGAAAACTTAGCCTTCCTTTGCGATTTATTTATTTGCTAAGGCTCTCTGATTCCATAGGGGGACTTTAGAAGATCTTAGTGAACGTTGGCACACACAGCATGGCAACAACTCATCCAGGATGTCACAAAGATCTAAGGAACTGCACGACTCTCTCACAAGGTCGGTTATTTGACTCCACTGATAAACTGTTGTTAGAACTGTCCTCCATTGTAAAAAAAAAAGAACATCAAGACTTGTCAGAATTTTGCCACAACACAACTAGATCATCCTCAAACCAAAGAGTGTTCTATGAAGTGGTGAGTTAAAAGAAGACCTGCCAAACACATAATCCTAAAGGCCATCATACCTGTGGAGGGGGCAGTGTAATGCTGTGAAGCTGTTTCAGGGAGAAGGAAACTTCCTACAATGGAGGGGTTCTGTTCTCTACCAGAGAATCCTTCTGAGGTCATGAAACAAGTTGCTAATTCCTCCAAAAATAATAAAAGCTCTGGAGGGGAGCTGAACAAGCTGCTATGTTCGTTCAATACTGAAACAGATACACACAATAAGTACAGAAATCAGGAGACAACCTTGTCTTTGTCAAACTGCACAGCATATTAGCAGTAGAGGCTGCTGGTTACCAGGCCTCTTTGTTTTGTTACAATAACATGCCAGAGTTTCAGTGCTCACAGGATTTGCAGGTTTGTCTATTGCCAGCAGTCCTCTTACAAATCTTAGTATTTCTGAGACAGAAACAATCGTTAAGTGTGAATTGTTCAGTCTTTGTAGGCCTCAGCCAATCTTTAGGTTTCCCCTTTCTGCATAATCGTGATTCGTGTCTGTTTCACATCCCCGCTCCTGGTCACTCGCCTGCACTCAATGTTCTGAGCTGTTTACCCTCCTCCTCTATAACTAGCTCACTCTTTCTCCTGCCTCTCACTGTCAGGTTAACTTGTCCCATTTGGATTCTTTTGCCTACTCGCCTGTGATATCACCTGTTGTGTTCTGCTCATCATCCTTGTATTTGCTTGCCTTGTTTTACGGTTGTGGTCTGTGAATTCTACACATACAGTATACTCCAGTTCAGAACTTTTGGTATTTCTATTCTCGGTTTCAGTTCCTTGTGACATTTTCCTGTTGTACCATGAGTTGTACCGTGTGTAACTGGTTCTGTTTTTTTGTACTTCAGTCTCCTTCCATACACTTTGTTTTCTACTATGTTTGTCTTATTTTTCTCTGCTCTACTTTCTAGTTTATTGTGTTTTTGTTCCTTTTGCACAGTTGATTTTCTGGTGTGGGTTTTGTGTAATAGTAAGTAGTTTGTTTTCTCTCAGCAGTTTGTTTAATCTCCTGATAAGTCCTGAATTTAGTCTTTTGTTAATTAAATTCTTTTTATCATTCCCTGTTCCTCTGATTGCTCCATTGGGTCCATCTTAGACCAAATCCTGCCATACGAGGTCTTCAGGTTATGACGGAGCTTAATCATTAAGTGCTTTGTATATAAGTAGGATATATACAGTATATAACAATGAGGAGTACCAGACATGCTTATCATGCAACAATAAAACAAAGTGAGTGCATCAAAAAGACAGTCCAGTCTTCATTTTCTGTTCGACCTCCACCCTCTCTTTCCCTTCATCCTCCTCCATCTCCTTTTCTTCCATATTTCAACCCCCACATTTCTCTCCCTGGGTGTAATGTTTGTTTGTTTGGGACGCGCGGTGCCTTTAAGAGCTGTGTGCTGCTACTCAGGGTCTAATGTCATTACTTTGTACAAACTTGCTGTGACAGAGCAGGAGGCGCCCACAGATTGATGACATTTTATTGTTATTGCATTGCCACTATTAACTGTTCACCACTCCTGGTTCTGCTGCTGAGGGCTTCTACCTAGTGTGAGAGAGAGAGGGAGAGAGAGAAAACACAAAAACAGTATATTGAACACATCACCAGTTTGATACAGAGAAGAATGATTAATTTTAGTATAAAATTGCTATTTTGATGTTATATTTTCTGCTGTGCATTTTGATGCTGCCGTGTTACAATTCTCTACAAAGATCTACATTACATTTCATGGAGAGAAATATTTCATTTGTGTACCAAGTTTGCAAATGTGTTTGTATTTTCAAAGCATGGTGGGCAGAATTACACCAGAAGATGTGGCTTTAAATGGTACACCATATGTTAATAAATGCAGAATCATAAACACATATATCTAAACCCTAGACTACCGTGTGAGATTTAAAGGTGGATTAATTGGTATTAACACTGTAAATCAGTTTGGAATCTGAGGCATGAACAATGAAAACAGTCATCAGTTACTTGCTTTGTGTGGCTTGTGACAAAAATGGGTCATTTAAGTTTATATTTCATTGCAGCCACTCTGATTTCCTAAAATATCTGACTGTAGGTCTGACAACAGACATCTACAATTGACTATTTGTATCCATTCTTGGAGGTATCATCATGTGTTCATGTACATACATTTTTTTATATCCCTTGGAATTGGTTGCTGTCTTTGGCAAAAAGACTGACTGCGGTCAGTCTCCAGAATCGGATTTCTCTGAGGGTCCATTGGGACATAATGCTGATGATGCAGGACAATAGTCACCAAAGTTCCCATATGTTTCTCAGTCCATATAACACTGTGTCTGTGTTCTCTCCTCTAACTAAATTGTAAAAAGTGTGTTTGACGATGAAAAAGGTGTGCATCCTTCATCCAGACTACATGAATAGAACTGGGTACGTGAAGCAGAATGAAAGCATGTGTTGGTGAAATCACAATGAAGCTTGAAAAGATTTTTCTTGATTTAAAGTATGGCTGTCACTGATACTGCTAACAAGCCGTAAACCTTAAGCAGAACAGCGGTTTGAGGCTACAACATCAACGTCAACAGTGTGGGCGCTGACTGTCAATAGATGTGTTACTGGAATAATAATGAGCACAATAATTCTATAGTTGCTAACGCTGCTAACGTGTTAACTCCACAGCACCCTCCAAAGTGCACCTGCCAAGTTCTGTCATCGTGCCTCCCCATCATTGATTGGTTGAGTGGCATCATTGCCTTGGCATCTGGTTGTCAAGGCCACCCGCAGCCTGGCAGTGATCCATTACCCTGATCAGGACTGGCACTCGTTGATGACATCACTGCTCAGCACTCAGCCCTGCTGTTACAATGAACGGGGTGGGGGTGCACTAACACGATAACCCAGTAACAGATAGAAATGAATTAGTAGAAATATTTTCAACTAACTATCAGTTGTATCCTAAAAGCTCCAAATGCATCCTACATGACGTGCTTTTATTCTTACCCTCACCAAAGCAGTGAGCCAGCCTCATATCTACTAGTATGGTATTCTGCTTAGACAAAGCTGCTGTTGCATGCCTCATTGACTAAGTGTCACAGGCTGCTCAGCAGACCAACCTACTTATCTTACTTAATTAATCCTATTTATCTAACTCAAAACACTCTTGACTGACCAGTATTGCAAGTTTACTGATGGTATCGTGCACGAAATGGTGGACCCACACGAAGACCAGGACCAAAAGAGGGTCCAAAGAAAGCTACAGGACATAAAGACTGTAGGGGATGATACCACAAGGCACTGGGGAGAAGTCAGGGAGTGAGACTCCTCAGAGAGACAAGCTCAAACACCTGCTTGTATAGTGCTCTGCCAGGATCCGCTTTAGCCTCAGTCATGTTGTCATCGGAGTCTGAGTCTGTGCAAGAAGTTTACTATTAAATTCCCTAATTGCAGATTCTTGCAGCAAAGTCTTTTTTGGTTGAACTGCGGTCATGCTTGAGTGTTGCTACGTAAAACACTAGGCTGCTGCCCCCATGAGTTGCTGGTCCACGTTGGCCAAATTAGGATATTATTTACTCCAGTCAGCTGTGATTCCATCTGTCACCTTGTCTTTAATAGTTATCAGCTGCCCCTTGTGTGCCGCCTTGAAATTTTAATTTAATCAAACGTAAGTTTGTTAATACAATCACTGTGGAATTATTGTATCTTTTGTCATGACAGGTGCTTGGTAAACAGCATGCTGAAATAAAGAATTTATCTTAATGTGCAAATCCCATTTTCAGTTTGAGTTTGATTCCTGCAACACATTACAAAGTGCTAGAAAAGGAGAAAAGTAAGTTAAGTAATACCATTCTGAGAAAAAAAGCAGGTGACGGTTTCATGGTTTGATATAAAACAGGCAGATTCACTCCTTTGTGCCAAACTTTATGGGATAACTGTAAGTTAAAAAAAATCTTTGTACATGCAATCTCACAAAAACCTTACGTCTTCCAACCACCACAGGACATTACATAATATCATGGAAAGATTCAGAGACTCTAGGGAAATTTCAGTGGGTAAAAGTCAAGGGCGAAAATCACTGTTGAATGTGTGTGATCTTTGCGCTTGCAGATGTCTCCTGTCTCCTGTCTCCAGTCACAAATACTATTTTGTGAGAAACACGATTGCAAACCCAATTACGTTTTCTATTAACATAATAACCATACTTTATGTTCACTATTAATATAAATGACAAGTAGCAGAAACAGCCTTCAAAAACCATTACTTTAGAAATGGATAGAAGAAAACATACATAAATTCTGGACCTTAGTTCATGTCCGATGGCCTGAAAGACAATGGAAATGTGTTCTGTGAAGTCCATGTTGGATTCTCTGTACCAAAGTCTAATAGGACCATCCAGACTATATAACGGCACCTTTGGAGCAGAGGAGCATATTAGGATTTTAGAAAGCAGTATGTGACCATGAAGGCAAGACCTTTTCCCCAAGAAAGACAATGTATATTTCAGCATGACAGAGGCACAGTCAGTACTGTTGGAACAACCACTAGAGCGCCCCCAACCTTGGCTTCAGTTTAAAAGTATTTTAGTAGAGTAAATGTAATATCTTAGATTATATTTCCTTTGTAATGTTGAATTAAACCTCTATAAACTATTAGTGTCTCTGATATTATTATTATTGTTATTATTATATAATACAGCCACACAAGAGTATTAACTATGGTTTGACCTAGACATGTTCAATAAAACACACTGTGTTTTAAATAGCTCAACCAGTAAAAAAAAAAGCTCCAGCATGCGTGATTCCTGGGTTTGTAACCAGACAGGTCAAGTTTGTATTTTAGGTTTTTTCTTTGGATCGTTCCTCAGCTGCCTCATTCAATTTTAAAACAATAATTGTCACATTTAAGCAGTGCATTTTGAAAGAGTCTCTGCTATCAAATGTTTTTCTGTCCACAGGAATCTTCACATCATCAAATCTATCAGTCTTACTGTCCTGTATCAATAGTTTAAGTGAATTAACTTAATTTAAATGCAGATTTTGGCATTTATTAAATAAACACATTTTTGTACAAAGTTCTTTGTATTGTTATATATATATATATATATACATACATAAAGAATAATTCAATATGTTTAGCACAACTGTCTAATATGGACAATATCATCTTTTTTCATGCACATGACCTGTATTATATCTCTATCTCCAAAGATGCTTTGTTTCACATATTTATCTGTGACATTATTGTCACTATGTTCATGCATTGTTATTACTTAATATTTGTTGTATTTTCTTGAAATAATCTATATCTGTCCCGTTCTTATCTACAGTTTATTCTTCTCTGCGCCGCAGCAACAACCCAATTTCCTCACAGGGATCATTAAAGTCTGATCTTATCTAATCAAATTTTTGTTTGTTTGCTGCTGGAAAATGTGAAGGTTTTGTGTAGAAGCTCAAAGCTGTGCTCTGTATCACTCTGAGAAATTAGCAGCAAGTTTCCATTCATTCTGCCATCTCTAGATAACGCTGTCCTGTCCACTTATTTAAGTCAATAGAGATTTGGTGAGTGAATAACTGTCAGGTGCATTATTCTACACGGAGTTTGTATAAATGATGCTGAAAAGTTACAAAGTTTGTGATTGTAGACTATGAGTGCAATTTAGGTGTGATAGAGACAGGAGGACAAAGAGAGAACACTGGAGACAAAGAGAGGTGTAGGCCAGGGACAGACTTGATGGGATTTTAGAAATCTATGAGGCTGATGATGAATGTCTGGAATCAGTTTGTCTGCCCATTGAAAAGCCATTTGTTTTCATTAGCTCCCAGTGCTAGAGTAAGTCTACGATGGGGGTACAGGGTGGGTGGCTGAATGCTGAGGATAGTCATTATGGGATGGACCTCACTAGCTAAAGGAATTAGCCTTAAGCTGAGTTGGTCCTTGTACTTGCAGCCTGGTGGAGCTCCAGTCCAGGCCTGAGCCAGGTAGAGGTGACCATTGTGCCACCAGAGGAAAGGAGGATTGTTCAAATCTTGATTTTTCATCTTTTTACTTCATATGTTTAGTTTCTTATTGGTAGATAACAGCTGATGAAATGTCCCAGATCCTGAGGATAAAAGTATTCGGTCATATCATCCTATACTGTGGAATACTTATGTTTGGATTTGAGTCTAAACTAAAACAATTCTATCATAAATTAAGATGTTTATTCACAAACTCACGGAGAAAATCTAATGATCTGCACTCGCAGCTTCAAGCGCATTTACCGAAACACAATTGTGATCTAGCTAAAATGAGAACCAGGCGTTGACCACTGTCTGCTGAGCTCTACAAAGGAGAACAGGATAGAAGGACACAAACACATTCATCACTTAGGTCAGTGGTCTCCAAACCCTCGCCCCCCCTGCTCTGCTCGTCTTCCAGCTACCCCAGCCCCACCCAAATCAGGTGTATGCTCAGCTTCTGATTGACTAAAGTGACAGCTGGAATGACTATGCCACACCTCATTTTGGATGTGCTATTACAGCGTGGCTTCATAGTCATGTACTGTATGTGCTTGACTGTCCTCCCTGAATTCCAGATTTGTTTCCTGTGGAAAATGTTTTGCACATCATTAAGAGAATCAGATGACAGTGACCACGAACTAGAGGACTAAAAAGTACTATTAATGGGATAGGCAGAAAAATCTGCGTGCTATTTTAAAGCATCACATACATCTCTAAGCTCAGTCTCAGCCTGAAGCGAGTCTCTGTTAAAGACCTCCTGCAGGGTGCTGGTCCCAGGACAGCACCCCCTAAGGAGTCAGACCACTTCAGACCCGTCGCCCTGAACATGCACCGGATAAAGGCCACGGGGAGAGTCAAACTCCACCATTTTCACCACGCCCACTAGTCGGAAGGGAGCTAGACCCACCGTACATCGAGGTGGATGCGTGATTGTACCTGCTTCATCTGACCCATATTTTTTATTTCTTAACACAATCCAGCCCTCAGTGCTGAGGAGGAAGCCGGTTGGAGCAAGAGTGGACCATCACATAACTACATGAGTTATATATATTATTAAACTGACCTGTTTCAACCTCCACCTGAAGCTACTGCCAGTCACTACCTCCACCTGCTGACAGCTATTAAACATGGCCCAGCCACAACCGATCCCAGTCCAAATCTGAAGCTTCAATAATCCACCTGCAGCCTTTAACGCCACCTAAATAGTTTAAAAAACTATTTTTAATGTCAATCCAACTGTATCCTCTGCCTCCACCTGCTCGGGATTGAAAGGCAGCCGAAGTCCAAAGCGGCTACACCCACAGTATCTGCCAGCACCCTGAACTACCACCTTCACCTAAAGCCTAATTCTTACCAGCAGTCTCTGTCAGCAACAGATCCACTACGTTTCTCCTTACAATAAAACACTGGTTGTAGTAATGATGCAATGCAACACATCCACAAACATATGTATCAAATCTTATCCTCGTCTCTTATACTATAGCAAGATCTATAAGTGGGGAAATGCACCGCTCTGGATTGGTCTTTCCCAGCCTGAAAGGGTTTGTTCATGTGGAGCTGAGAGCGGACAGAATCAATAAGAGAGAAAAATAGGAAAATGACATGGCTTTCTCCAGATGAAAGATCTAATCTCAAATATCCATTTACAGCTCAGGGCCTTGCACTAAAGTAGCAGCAGCAGAGCATCCCACTTAAAGCAGAAACGCAGACCTCATGAGCGCATCACTGTCCATATTCGTCTTTACGCTCTTTCCTCAGCAATCTTGGTGATTCTGAGGCCATGCGCTTAAAGGAATGTTCTGCTTTTGCTGCTGCTGCTTTTATATTCTCATTTCATAAGCGCTTAATTTCTTCCTCATAATGAGGGGATAGGATTTGACTTGTGAGTGTGAATTTGCATTATAACATACATAGAGTTGCGTCCTGTTTCTGATGTAGCTTTCACTTAGACATGATGACAGTTTAATACCCTCAATATAGTGGTTGTACTTAAAGTCTTCCATTTTCATTACATTTGTGGTGCACTCCTCTTTTTCACAGCTGAGTATTAAAGTTGAATGTGAGTGTTGCAGACACGCTGGGTCACATTAGCAAACACAGACATACATGTTTTAAAACCATACACCATTCGGAGCCAGTGCTCTGCTTGCCGTATTTTTCTCCTCCTCGCCTCTTTCTTTACTTGTTCATCCTTTACTTCTAACGGAGAGCGCCTTTGTAGTTTCTGTCTGCTCTTATCAGTCCTGGCATGAAGCACTTGCCTCTGCCACTGTCTTCATGTTCTCTGCAAGCTCCCACTTTTGTGTTGCCTAATGAACTCTGACCAAAATTAGGCATACTCTTCAACTTTTAAACTGAAGGAGCCCCTTCAATGGTTCCTTTGTGAAGTGCTGCCACGACTGTGACTGAACGTCTGTGAGTCTGTGTGTGTGTGTTTCAAAAAGTAGTGGAATGTTGGAGTGTTTTATGGTAGACATGAGGAATTCAGGCTCCAGTCAGCCCTCAAGCAACTGGACTGTGTTGTGATTTGGCTCTCTTTGCTCTATCCACACAGACAGACACAAACATCCAAGCTTTTGAGATTTTAAAAATACATTTATGCATATTTCAGCTCCTCTATTTCACTAGCAGAACCACTACTACTGCTTGTGTCTTGACATTCCTACATTTTTGCTGTAGTTTGTACTATACATACAATCCCATTTCCCAGAGGATGAACCCTGTCTACTTTATTAATCCTTCAGTTTTATCTAGAAACATTCCTGTGAGATATTTCAGCATTTACTAAAAGAAATTAAAAAAATTAAAAGAAATATCTGGAGCTGTAAAATGGATCCCCAAAATGGTCATTGATTATTGATGTATGATCATTATGTAATTGCAAAAATGTATTGTTAAATGCTGTTAATTGTATATAAATGTAATTTTTGTGGAGACTCGGAGTGTAATTTGTTCTATTTGTGAAATTAAGGAACTACAAAAAGAAAACAACTGTCATTGTATTTCTGTTTGATACCCCTCTGTGCTCCTGTCATTCTTGGTGTCATTCAGCAACCACTCATTCCAAGTGGGTGATGTCAGTCCAGTTTAACACTGCATCACAGATGCCCTACCTCTGTTTGTCTTTTAACCTGTTGAACCCTAGACCATTTTATAGGAATTTGCTTGAAAAAGACGTACCCAAAATGAATTGAATATATCT
>JAUMHF010000017.1:22758286-22778682 GCA_032359275.1 Microctenopoma steveboyesi | reverse complement strand
GAGAATGCTCTAAAGTTCTAAAATGTAATATTTATGTCACTGAGTGAGAGTAAATGAATTTGGAACACAGAATGACTCTGTAACCTGCAGTCGGAAGTGGACCCGGTACCGGGTCCGTCGGGTTTAACAGGTTAAGTCATACACTCCTGTGAACCAGCAGAGTTCACATATCTGTCGGTAAATATCACTTACTTCTTTTTGTCACAAGCAGCTTAGTACACTGGAGTCAGTAATTTCATCTGTTCATGAACAATTAAATGTTCTATGTTTTCATCAGAAACTGTTCTTTCTTTGGATGATCAATGGTTAGTTCACCGTTGTAAAGTTTAAAACGAGTCACTTACATAGCATACATATGACAACTACCACAGCACTGGGACAAAAGCTTATTGCAACACATTACATTTTCATGTTGTAAGCTCTCCTTAATGTCTAAATAATAACTATATAAATACTTAAAATTAAAATAGAAAATAACTAAATTACTATTTATACATATTATTTTTTCAAAGCCACTGGGAGCCTCAGCAGAGCCATGAAAGAGCCACATGCAGCTCCAGAGCCATGTGTGGCCGAACACTGACATAGATACTGTATGTTTCCAACTTCGTCATTGGGGATTTTAAGATGTTTCCAGGATAAATGGGAAATAGAACCTCTCCAATATGTTTGGGATCACATACTAGTTGGATAAATCTCTGACCTCTACATTAAATACTTGGCAGTGTTTGCTTTGTACTTTGTACCAGACAGCTACTGGCAATTTAAATTAGTCTAATAAGAAGTTAGAAATGGCATCAGAGTCCTTCTTTTGTTGTACAGCAATTCGCTGAAATGGACAGACTATCACAGTTGTCTCTGTCACCTCCCTGCCCGGAAATTCGTGAAGCATCTCTAGCCTGCTTGCTTTTTCTTCTACATACATAAAAACACCCGTTATGTTAGAAACATTAATCCAAGAGAAACGTGTAGCCAATCTCTAGTTGTCTGTACATAGCCAAAGATTGTTGTGAGACTTTACACTCGAAAGAGGCGCAACACCACTGTACAATGATTGTTGCGTTGATGATGTGAATCGAGCAACACCAGAACCACTCTAGATCAGTGGTCCCCAACCTTTCCCAACGGTGTTGGGCATGACTTTATTTGATGGACTAAGTTGAGGGCTGATTGAAAAGCTGATCTCTTTTGAGGTAATTAAAAGTGGTGGGTTTATAGAGATCATATCAAACTTATTTTTAAGGCCAACGTCATCCAGCAATGTGTCCTCTTCCAGCACAATGCGGCAGGAATGTTTACAAATGGAGCGTGTCAGGGCAAGCAGACAGCAGGTTTTTTCAAAATTAAAAGACTGTGATTGTCAATAAAACAGAAACAACTAGTTTTTTTCTTTCTGTGTGGCCCGGTAGCAGATGACCCACTGACCACCACTGGTGTGCAGCTCAGTGGTTGGGGACATCTGCTCTAAAATATGTCATTGTGTCAATTTCAAAATTGACGTCTTACATATCATATAATATAATATATTACCACTTTAGGCTTTTAAACTTACAAGTGTTTTTGGAACCAGTTAAATGAAACAAAGGCTTGCTGCTCCTAATGCAGAAGTGTCATATTATGAAAGTTACAGCTGTAAATTACATGTGCTACATACATATTTAATGCAATTTGATCAAGGTAAAGAAAAACTTGGACTCATTTATGCTGGAAGTATTAACAGATAGCAACACACATTACCATGCCGCATTAATACAAATACACTGTCATTACATATTTGATATAACAAAGATACCTTGATTATTAGAAAAATATGAAAAAATTAATACTTTATTTTCTCATTATTAGTCGTGAATTATATTTTTATTCTTTTCAAGATCTTTTTGAAGATGTATCACCAGCATGCATTACTAACAGCAAACTCAACTCTCCAATCAGTATGCATACTGCATAGACAGAGTACATAAAGTTTATATATGTTCCTTTTATGGTGTAAGCACAAACCTTAGCGTGCCAAACAGTGAGTTACTGCTTCACAACAGGAAAACGCTCCCGTATTGACTAACTTCATCTTCTCCCTTACCCTTAATATTCTGCTTTATTTTTCATGGTCTAATTCATTTCCATTCTTTTGTTCCATGATTCCTATCTATTGTCTTTTTTTGCTCTCTCTTGTCTCCCAGTAGTAAGGGTCCACCCTTCCATGTGGGGAATGTGCAGAAGAATGAGGGAGGAGGAGGGGAGGAGGCGAAGGGGAAGGTGGATTATAAATCAAGGTAAACGGTGGCTGTTTAACCCCTGCTATGATGTCATTTCCAACAGAGCAGCAACATGCTGGCTTCCTCTCCTCTCCTTTAATGTCCTCTCTTCTTTTCAAAGTGTGACTGTACATTACACTTGCTACTATGTTTGTCACCCTTATGTAGCTGTGTGTATAGCACACACACACACACACACACACACACACACACAAAATAAACCAAACCCATTTTTACAGTGAACACACTTAAACATGAATGTAGTCGATTACCTGGTCACTGCACCTAATGTCCGAATGTCGGAAGCATTTTTTTTCTGTGCCAAACCTGTTCACAACCTCTCAAAAGTGAGTAAAATTTCATTCATAAGAATTAAAGTTGTTAACTTGAAATGGAAAATGTAGGGATATGTGTATATGTGCTGCATTTGTTTAAACCCAAAGTGCATCTAAAACTGTCTAACCAGATAACTTAATTAATAATAGGCTGGTTAAATCTCCTGTCACTATAACACCATGCACTGTGACCAGTGTCACCTGCCAGTCAGTGACGGACCTGCGTCTCTCCATCCCTCTCCTGCACTTAGCAGGACTATTCTAGGTTAAGAGCCTGTGTGCTTAAAACAACAAGGCTAAATGTGAGATTTGTTATTGATTATCCTGTGTTGTGTTTCTGTGTCATTAAGGGAGCGTCAGATGTGTTATAGCCTATTACTCAGCAGGGCCGCAGAAAGAATTAAACCCATGTGAGAGGGAAACTCTTTCAACCAGTGGTGATACATAGAAAGACATGGTTACCTAAGTTTATCACATAAATACAACAACCATTCTGTTGTAACTACAATTAGCACTTTATTTTTTATCATTAGCCCAAGTGTTAAATTAGTATAGCATGAGTTACTTGTTTCTTTAGAGTAAAAGAGTCCCAGAGATCATCCATCCACAAAGCCAACCACAAAAGCCCAACACTTGTATTGACATCCTAAACTGTCAATCATCATGGTCTTCCAATCACGACAGAGGAGCTGGGTGGCTGACGTAAGCAAAGTGTGACTGATGTCAGCCATTGCTTTTTACTAGTAGAAGTTACCAAGGTGAATGGCTTCTCCCCCTCTGTGATGTCTCCACCAATCCACTTTTACAAAAGAAAAGAGGAGGAGTGGAGGAGATTAGGGGGGGGGGGTCCCCATTGAGACATGATTGGTGTGTTGGTGTGTGTTATGTGTCCTAGTGGAAGACTGATGAGTACTTGAGTTGGTCTGTGCTTTGCCCTCAGGTCAATGACATTTAAAACACTGGAGAGTGGGAAAAAAAGAGAGAAGCACAGTTTGAATGTGTGTGTGTGTGTGTGCCCAGGCTGGAAGATCGCTCCGCCACTATTTTTTAGCACTATGATAATGTTGTATATGGTAATTAGAATCCAGTTAATACAACTTAATGGACAAGCAAGGAACACATTAATGAGAATGTGCTCACACCTGATTTTAAACTTTTACCGCTGGCTTTTGCATGTAAGTAACTAGATTTTCCTGCAAACATCCCAAAACTGACTTTACTTGTTAATTAACAAAAAACTTAGGGCCAGTTTTACTGAGGTCTTTAGAGGCTTGTACTCCTGTAAACAAACTCATGCGGTATATTTATCAAACAGTCACACCAGGTTGTATCACACTGAGATTTCAGTGTTTGAATGTTGCATGTCTACCCTGCATCAAGGTAGGGATTACACCAATAGAAGCATTTCGTGTGCTGGTAGTACTGAGGTCACACTCAGGCTAGATTACTGACCAGGCATAGTGGGCAATCACCCAATGGCCCTAAAGGCTCCAGCCACATTTGTAGCACTGTGGCCTTTGGGTTTAGGGTAACTTGAGTGAATGTGAATCAGTTTTTAGAATATGAACCATTTTAGCAAAATGTCAGCTCAAATGATAAAGTCTTTTTCAAAAGGCCTGGCCTTTAAAATTTTCATTTTAAGCCCTGTATTAATATTTGACCTTGAAGCTCTCACTAGCAGAGGGGCCCGCATAGTCCGGATAATCTATCTGAATTGCCACTGTTTATGTTGCATTGTTATTTTACAGCTCTAGTCACAAAATGCCAGATGGTCATAAGACAATTTCCATTTCAGTTATATATGGTTTCATTGTGTTACACTTTACTATATTAAGCTAAGTGATGCCACAGAGTGGTACATTGTCAGAGGGTTGGGTTAGGCTGGGTTAGACCCTCCTAAAGACTGCTTCTATCATTGAGTGGGGGGTACGTATGAGGAAACCTAGTTTGAGGGCCCACTTGAAATTTTTTGCCTGGGGCCCCAAGAGACCCTTGGAGCACCCCTGGTGAAGACCACAGTGTGCCTACAGCTTGCAGTCAAGGTCCTGGCAGAGATCCCAGGTCTGGCACCGGGACTATACCAGGTGGATAAAAGAGCTGGTTCATCAAAGTTAAAAAAAAAACAAACAAGCTCTATACTGTACTTTAAGAATAAAAAGACATGATAAAACAAAATGATTATTAACCATCAGTAACACACTGCACAGGCAGCTCCATTTGAATTACACAACAGTCTTTTCAACATGTTTTCAAGTATTGAGGAATGTGTTAGATTAAGTAGTAAAATCAGTTATATTTGTATAGCACATTAGAGTTGCTTCATAGTAGCATCTTCACAAAAATAGAACCAATCTAGGTGTCACACATGTCACACAAATCTTTAATTTTTTAAATTTTCTATTTCTATCTTGAAATGCAGAACAGTAATCAGGATTGAGGAGTACAAACCTAAGACTTTTTGTTCCTTTTTTAGTATTTTGTTTAATAAAGGCTAATACATTCATATTCATATGTTTGATCAGAACTAGACAAGTTAGACCTTGTTTTTTACTCTGTCCCCGTGTCCATGTCTCTAACAGACTTCTGAGAGCAGGAAGAGATGGAGGGAGGAGGAGAGCAGCTCCAGAACATCAGAGGAATCTCAAGAAGGAAGACTCCGTGGGCCAGATCGAAGCCGCAGCCCCCAGCCCTCCACCTCTGCCCCACCAGCCGTCATGGAAGGAGTCCATCCTGATTTGTTTCTCTAAATGTTCCCACATCAGTTTACTTATCAGTGTTTCTTTAGTTGTTATTATGGTTTTAGCAAATCTACTTTTGAGGTTTGTTATTTTCAAAAAAATACATGTAAATAAAAATAAATTACAAAGTAACAAATATTACAACAATTACATAATTAGAAATATCATTGTGAAAATATTTCTAATAGAAATGTAGAACAGGATACAGATTACTGAAAAACGAATACATGCATTCAGTTTTCAGTTGTCTTGAATTAAGAAAAGTTTTGGTGTTAATCATTTCAGACGTGCAATGTGCCGTCTCACCTCCATGACCACAGCTACTGCACAACAAACAAAAGCACTTGTATCGTACTTTTGTAAGTTTGGGATTCAATGCTGTTTTTTAATGAGTATAGCTTTTTAAACAAAAATCCTCACAGCTAGAAGGGCCTGGGGTCGGCCGGGTGCCTTTCTGTGTGTAGTTTGCATGTTCTACCTGTGTCTGTGTGGGTTTCCTCCTACCCTCTAAAGACTTGCACGTTAGGTTTATTGGTCACTCTAAATTGTCCGTAGGTGTGAATGTCTTTTTAACCACAGTAACAGTCTGCAGGAACCTCTGACTCTGCTTAAATGCACAGCGACCAGACTAGATTGACGCGTGCGTTACAGCGGAGCGTGTGCTTCTATAAAGCATGCGATAAAATGAGCGCAACACATCAATGCTGAAAATTCAAAATCCAGTTAATATAGTGCATAATACACACCCTCCATTGTCGAAAGTCACGACAGATAACTAATTAAATCAGAGTTGTAAGGCTGATCGTTGCTAACAGACTTTTTTCACGCATTGGCAGTTCTGAGACTCACATTTACATAAGAACACACTAACACTGCTAAACTGATTGGGTTCAACACAGTGCACTGTAAACTGCTCGGCCTCAGTACAGGCCTGTTCTCTTCGTGTTTTCTCACTTTCTCAGGAAAATGTTTTAAATTCCTTTTACCTCTGATGCGGAGTCTAAATCCAGACTCCAGCTGACTAAGGAGGCAGGAAAAACAAACCAAAGCTCCGGTCTCAGGACAGACAGTTAGCCAGGACTTCTTCTTAGACCAGCCTCTGGAGAAAGACAGAGGGACATTTCTCCCTCTGTCTTGTATTAGTGATTGTCCAGCTGGTGAGGTTCACAATCTTTGATCTTTTCCTGTGGGGTTATTATATATAGATCGTATATTTACATTTTAATCGTAACCAGTGGCACTCTGATTGGTAGTTGAAGGGATAAAGAGGTTTTGGTGCCTAAAGTAATGCCTGTTTCCATGAGAGACCGGAGATGTTAGTCTCACGCTGGGCGGTGTGAGAGCATTATGTGGGGTAAGAAACTGAGACTCTGAGTTGTATGTTTTATCGAACGTGTTTTGTTTTAATATCTCTATGCTTGGATTGTTGTAGTGTGGCCACGTAACGTTTTAAGACGGGAGCATTAAAGAAGTTCAACTACTGTGCGTGCAGGATATCCACGCAGCAGGTAGATATTACCTCAGGTTTTTTAATGGTATTAGGAAATGTTTGATTTATGATTTATTGACGGCTGCGGTAATGGTCACTGTTTCCTGCTGTCCTTTTGATTTTGTTTGTATAGTTTTTGTTTGAGTTAGTCCTCCCGGCCTTGCATGGCTGGTAGACGGAAACAACTGGTAGTGCGTCTTGTGAGGGCTGACTAACTATAACTTCTTTTCATGTTTGTTGTTTTTTTGTAGCCGCTTCCCTACTTCACCCTTTGCGGGGTTTTACAGCCAGAAGACCTGATTTTGAGCGACTTCTAATGTTTTGCTGGTTATATCACGCGTGATTTGAAATGCGGTGCTGTGTACTGCTGATGGCTGTGTTTTCAGATCACTAGCGAGGCAATGTTAGCGTGCACGAAACCCAAACCATACTATTTTATATTGTTACTAAGAACTTTAATTCACTCTTTAAAAGGGAGTATGTTGAATTCTTGTTTGTCTTGTAAAGTTAGTATACAGTTGGGTTAATCTGAGGACAGTGTGTATTCATTTTGATTTGTTTTGTGTTTGCCAAACAAGAACATAGTCCTACTGCCGTCTCACCTCCATGACCAAAGCTACTGCACAACAAACAAAAGATTAGTCCTACATAGTCCTACTGCTGTATTTCTGTTTCCATATTACTACGCTTGTATTTTGTTCTCTTTTGTTATGTTTTATTAAAGCTGCAAGTGTCCCACCTGCTGACTAATTTTTTGGGCTGCATTTAAAATAAAAGTTTGCATATTTACTTTTCTGTTGGCATCTTGGCACATACAGTGTGAGCATTCAGAATCATATTTCATTCATCACAATGACTGCATGAGAGGAGGGGTGTCTCTGCTGCTGTGGGGTTATAGCTAAAGTATATGACAATATGAGCTCTCATTAAGGAAGACTATTATATTTGAACAAATATCCACAAGTATACATTACAACCATTACTACATTAAGATACATTTTGGAAATATTTACTTCACAACAGTATTTATAACATTTATACATTAAATCGTGTTTAGTTGTAAAATTGGCACAGAGCAGTCTGAATTTCTAAATGAATATTTAGTGATAAAGTATCTGTTTTCCGCAGCTGTTTTATACTGTAAAGTTCAGGTCATTAAATCCTTGCAGCCATCTGAGGACAGCAGGACATCCAGAGGGCCAGAGCGCAGTGCCATTTTGCACGGCTCTCCACTGTCTTTACCTTCATTAAATAATGTGCAAATGACACCAGACTGCTGCAAAATAACCCAGCACACCTCGACACGCATCAGACTGGTTGGTTATAGATCGGAACTCTACCCTTCTAGCCTTTATGCAAGAGATGTTGGAGACTGGACCTCATTAATACTGGACATCATGCTCCCTTTTCCAGCGTTCGTTGGCGTGTGCTTTTTTTAAGTTTTATTTCTTAAATACAGTTTGGTACAAACTCTGTAAGGAGAGGAGAGAGAGAGAGAGGGAGTCTGTCTGTCCAGTCTTGGGAACTATGATTCCTTTGCCTGGGAAACATGGGTCAAAGGTGCAGGCTTTCAGTCTATGCTGTTTCATGACGCCATCCAAAATTCTTCAGCTCAGACAACTTGTAGGCTGCTGTGATTTTCAAGGCCACAGGTGAAAGAACCGCCAGGAATATAAACCAGTTGAAGTTCACTATAAAATGATATTAGATTCAAGTCATATGTCAAAAAGCAAATAATCCACTTATCGACTAAAATCAAGCTAAAGAAGACGATAAAACTGAGATTGGTTGTTTACCAGTTGATATGTGAATAGACAAGATCAAAGGAAGAGTTGTATTTGTATATTTCCATCCTGTATCTGCATAGTAAATATCTATACATTTATATTGATTTTCTAATATGATATTAACTTTGCAGATGAGAGTAATTTATGTGGATTGCATTGATAACATTGTTAATTCACTTCTGTAACATGTTGTAGACATAAAAGGAGTCTAATCCCCACCATAAAACATTTTATTATTTGGTTGTAAAATGTTTTAGGTTTAAATACATGAAACACACATGTGTGATAGTGATGCACTTAGTGCTTTAAAGGCCATGGCAATATTCTGGCAATATCCTGAAATATATTTTTGGTTGAATTTGTGCATTTACAGATGTGAGGTTACGCTGAGCTCCACATTGGTAAAAGAGTGTGTGAAGAGTTTTGACAGAAGTAAGTTCAGTATTAGACCTTTGTGTAATGTGTTGTTTTGGCCCCTATATTGGACGAGCCGCTGACTGTGCTGCTGCGCACATGCGATTCTGTCTGTCCTTGTTGTTCTCTCTCTTCTCTTATGTCGCTCAAACTGAGCCAGGTTATACTAGAGGTTTTGTTAGGCGTGTAGAAAACACGGACAAAGTGTGATGATCAAATATACCCATGTTGCATGTGGGATTGCTGCTGGAACACCCTGAGCACTAGAAGCAGAATCCCACCCGTTATAGGAAGTTTTCCTCTACACTATTGTTTTGGTTTGGTTTTCTACATAATTTAATAGATATAACTATGATCTGGATGACTGAGAACCTTCACAGAAACATAATATATAGTTACGTCATATTATGTAAACACTGTGGTTCAGTTTTCACCTGTATTTTAATATTAATAATAATAATAATAATAATAATAATAATAATAATACTTGATTGATTCCCTTGGGGAAATTGTTGTTTGGACAGCTGCTAGACCCGTGTCTGCACTACTACGGGGTATCGGTGTCTTGTCCAAGGACACCGATACATGTAAGCTGGTGAGACTGGGAAATCTAACTCGCTCACCCTTGGGTTTAAAGACGACTGAGCTATCATGCCGCCCTGATGTTGGTGTGATTATATTATGTTATATGTAATTTTTAAAAATTAATTGTAGATTATTATGAAGAGTTGGGAAAAGGCATTTAATTGGCTACAAGTAGCGAGCATGGAACTAAAACCCGTCCATGTTCACACATTTGTGTAATAGCTTTATTGTCTGTTGCACAACTTAACAACAGCATTAATAGGTAGCACTGTACAGAAAATACATACACAGTGCACAAAATAAGTGTATTTACTTACTTTACCTTCCAAAAGCATCAGGAGGGAAAACTTTAGGTGACAATCATGCCAGAGTTTTAGCAGCAAATTCGTGTGTATTGATGGTAAAATGTTAACAATGGGTTAACATCAAAATCAGATGATCATTGACCATTATACATTTTGATGGATCCAATATGATTATATCAACTTTCTCCATAATTAGTGGTGAGAAATCATCAGTATGTGCAGGCATGCTGCCAGTGTCCAAAATGATCACCTGACATGCACCAGGTGTTGGTCTTAGATAGATATATCAATAAAGATCATACACTAGACTGGGCAATAACATTAAATGCTCCAGTTTCTGCCTGCAAATTACAATATCAAGTATACAGTATCTTTATAAATATATACTGTGTATGTCTTCATAAGCAAGATAAATATGTGCATTCAGTGGATCAGATCAAATCTAAACTTTTCTGTAAATCTCTACTTTCAGTATGTGTTTGGTTGTCTTTCACTCTTAATCTCTGTCATTCTGTTTCTCTACAGAAGGATACTACCACCACCGCTGCCAGGGGCATGGAATACACACACACACACACACACACAAACTGTATGGGTACATACACAGGCCGCTGCCACACACATTCCCTGGCTGGGCTTGATGAATGGGCCTAGTTTAAATTATTTTGTGCAGATCTCATTTAGGCCCTTGAAGAAGAGATCCAGCCTGTTTATTCATTTCACATTTGCACCCGGGCTTCAATATCTCTGTCTATGCCTGCAAAGAATTTACCCTCCTCCCATCCAAGAGGAAAAAAAAACTGGAAAAAAGACAGAAAGAGACACAGGGAAAGGGAGGGAGAGAGAAAAAAGCAATTTACACAATGTACATAAAATGATGCTCTCAGAGTTTGATAACCTGCATAAATTATAGAGTATAATTAAATATTATACCCGGTGAATCACCAAGGAGAGAGGATGGCAGGAGAAGAAACAAGAGGATAACAGCAGGGAGTAGGGAGAGGTAGAGATAGAGATGGGAAAGAGGAGAGAGCCATGGTGCTAGGCTTGAATCTCATAATTGTTTTTATTGATTATTTCTTAAGGTGAAATGGTTTTAAGATAGATAAGAACTGGGAGTCAGGTGAGGGAAGGGCAGTAACCAAGGCGATGGAATATCTATAAAAGAAATAACTATTTTCCACAGAAAAAAGAAAAAATCAAGCCAGCTTTTTGGCATTGTCAGATTGGCTCCATGGTGGCCCCGTATAAATTAAATGGAATATTGTTTAAAATTTAAATTGTTCGGCAAAGGATAGGCGTGGAAGTCGTCTCTGGTGAGCACACAATTGACCCAAAATATATTCAAATTAGCAAAGCTAAACAGTGTCTACACGCGGGGGGGGGGGGGGGTATTAGCAAGTTTTTGTATGTGTGCGTGTATCTGTGTGTGTATGGACGTGAAACATGGAAGCATTCATTTACGCTCTTGTTCTTTGGACCACAAGAGAGAGAAGATGGAGAAGTACAGAGAAGAAAGTAATGGAAAGAGAAAAGGATAATATATGCGACATGAGAACTTATTCTCTGTGTGGAACGGAGCTCTGACAAGACTGAGGCTTCAGTGAAACGTCTACTACTGGGACAACTACACTGGGGTACCGGTGTACCGTCACTGGTGTACTTGTAGTATCACAGCTGTAACATATGACAATATTCGGTATAATCCTGAATAACTAATGTAATCTCCATTTGCCTCATATCTGAACCACAGGTTGTAATGGAGAGCACAAGAAGAAGGACGAGGCCAAGAGTCTACAGCCATGCTGGCAGCGAGACTGCGGGCACAGTGGTGTATTGAGCTACGTGCATGCCAACATGGATGCATGACAATGGTAGCATGCAGATTTGTAGCAGGTCGTCGTATTGCAGCACACCAAAACTGGCTAAAGGGAATTAGCAATAGAAAACAGGGGTGGAAAGTATTTGTTTTGAGGTTTATCATAATATTTCGATTTTCAACTACTTCATACTTTTATTTATTCACTTTTGTGTACAACAAGATGCAGTATAATAAGATTTTATTATTAAGCTAACTAGCATTGTTATTCAAAACATATGATCAACATACAACTATTGTTACCAATGCTGCAACACTGAAATGATGACTAATTAAGTCCTGAGTGATCATTAATAATGATACAATAATATTTTAGTTACTGATCTCAGAGACAGGAGATTACCTTCATATCATATGTCTCTCTACTAGTAAACAACCAGGTTGCTCTTTAAGTATGACAGTAGTATTTATCAGATTAATCAAAGGACCCCATCGCAACATTAATGAACACTTTGGTCTATGTGTCTATTTGTATTACAGATGCTTCAACTCTAACTTTTGAATATGTTTTTTTCATATATAATAATAAGTGGTGTGACAATAAATCACAAGAAAACACTCAAACCAAATTCAACTTTTTAATCATTTCACACAGCAAACAACTACATGTGCAAATGTTTACACTGTCCTCACGTGTGCAGCCCGAGGCCGCAGGTAGAAATCAAAGTGAAAATAAAATGTCAGTGGTTTGTAGAGTTGTGAATATGAAACATGTCTGTTTATAAGTGTCCAAGAGGTGGATATATGCAGTTTTATTAATAAATAATGACACATAAACAATAAATCTTACTAATAAACACCAGAAAAAACGAACTTTATCATGAGAAATTGCAGACAGACACACCTCGACACTGCTGATCTGACTTTAGCAGGTACAACTCTGCACTAATGATGTACAAAAAGAGACTTTTCAGCATTAAGATGACTGCTTGCCAACTGTAATGACCAAATTACACCCAGGTCCCCCGCGCAGTGGTGGAAGCAGTACTTTTATCACTCACTTAAGTAGCAACAATGTAAAAGCCTCGTGTTTGGACTTCTCTTTACTTTTTTCTTTCTTTAAAACATTATATTGGTTCATTTGACGTGAGAACTCAGGGAGCCCCAGCATTGCTTGTGGTCGTAAAGCAGCAGATTTCATATTCTTATCCTGTTCTTTTATGTGAATGTTTCAATCTTAAAACAGACCAGTAAGTAATCAGATAAATGAAGTGGAATAAATATGACAATAGACAGCACGCTACTTCCCCAGAGGGCCTTACAGATAAACTCTTACACATACACATTAAGGGAGCCATGGCTCTAAATGTACTCTTCTATAATGATGTTTCTTCTCAGATCTACATTGACATGTACTGTAAGTGATGACAGCACAGGACCAGTATGCACTCAGCAAACTACACTCTTTAGCTTTCAAGTAAAAACAAACCATCTAATGATCACTCCATCTTTGTCGCTTCCCCTATTCTCAACCATTGTTTATTCAAATTTTACGGACGGGGTACTTTTTCCAGTTCAGCACCTTCACCAGTTTTGTGAGAGAACGGCATTATGCCTGTGTTATTATGCAATTCATCACCAATAATAGATTTGTTTACGGGGGCCCCCATATCTCGCCCGCTCTCAGTGCTGCATTTTCAAAATAATAATAATAATACATAGTTTATAATGACGGTAATGGTACGAAGGCTTTGATAATAGATGTGCAGGGAGGGATAAGGGAGCCTTGATCAGCCTGGGTCTCAGCTCAATTGTCTTCAAAGCACTGTTTAATGTAGAATAGGCATCCTGGGAGATTGTCTTGAAACCAAGAAAAAAAAGGTGGGTGTACGGATAAGAGAAATGAACGCACCGATGGGAGTATGCACACGCACACACGGCACTCGCACAAGCATATACACAGGCAGACGCACACTACATACTCAAATAAACTCTCACATAACCACCCACTGGCGTGTCTCTCCTCAGAGGGCTCTCTGGTGTAAATGTGTTAAAACTCTCCCTTGGTCTTTGGCTTCTGCTGAATAAATCTGTGTTTTAGTCTTCGCTTTAGCACTTTAAACTCAGGGTATTTCCAGCATGTTTTCTTCTGCCTCCTCCTGGGCTTTAGCTGAGATCTCAAGCTGCTGACGAATATAGGAGCACCGGTTTTGTGAGTATGCATGATGGTATGTGTACGTGAAGATGAGAATGTTACAGAAAAGTACAGTTCAACCACTTTTCTCTTTATATTTAAGAAACAGGACTACAAGTGAATGTTTTTAACTTTCCGTATCCCCTTCCTTCAAATGTGTGTGTTCCCCCAGCCTCCAGTTTAAGCATAAACGATTAGCAAAAGACAAAAAAGAAGAGATGCCATGTGAGGATAGGAGAGGGTAGAATGAAATGCCTATAATAATAATAATGTTAAGATTTGTTATGAAAGAAGATGTTGTACTTACTTGCTTTTCGCTCCCATTCACAGCCTGTGAGGTCATTTTCCAGTTCACCAGATCAGAGCTGGTGTTTCCTTACTGAACACTGCTTTGCAGGCACAGCTTGTCCACTTGTCCCGTTATGGCAGGAAACACCCTAATTTTGAAATATCACCAAATGCTGCAATATCTTTAGAAATATCAGGAAAATAGACTTGAAGTCTAAACATGTTTAATATGTAAAGTTTGATTTTCTCACTCAGAAATGTTTGATACCTGTTTTAATCTATTTAAACTATAATCTAGATAAAAAATTTTTCCAAGTGATTTTTACAAAGGCGCCGAACGTCAAAGAAAAAAAGGCACTCAAACTACGTTGTGTAGGCAGCACATGGTGGATGTGTAGGAGTGATCCGTGTGTAACAAAAACACAGCTGAAACACTTTCAGTGTAGACAAGTTTAAAAATCCCCCTGAAGTGTTCAACTTCATGAGTTTCATGTTGCATTACATTAGATATACAAACATACAATTTCCTCTGTCTCTGCGCAGTGTTGTAGGCATCCTCCCTTAAAAAATGGTACATTTTAATTGATAATTAAAATATATAATTTTTGTTTTCCCTATGACTGTATATGTACAGTAGATGGTTACTGTCAATATATCATCGTTATCTTTAAAATAGTCTGATTGCAGTTATGTTCGCCATAAAAACGTGTGTTATGGCTGTTCAGGTTATGGAAACACCATTTTTAGGTGGCAGGGGTGTAAGGACACATGCTATTGCTCATGGTGTCCTTCCAACTCCATAAGATGTCTCTTATTTTGAATTTCAAGAAACGTATTCAATCTCAGCTATACATAAATCACACAGATTATTATAGTCCTAAAGTGTAAACCTCGTGCCTACAGGGGATGGACAGAGGAGCAGGGGAGTGGAGGACAGGTGTGGTGTGACACACACACACACACACACACACGCACACACACACACACACACACACACACACACGCATGCTGGTTTGTTTTGCTGAAGAATGTGAGCCACTGGATGTGAGAATGACAAAATGCATTCCCTAGCCTTTTACACTCATCTTACACACACACACACACACACACACACACACACTCCATATGTCGCCAGGTGTGGCTGTCATTTTGTGCACCACTATAATCAATTTAACAGCATAGTTTCATCATCAAATATCCAAATGATGATTGCTTACTTTACCTAATCTCCTAATGCCAGTGACCTCTAAATGAGTGGGAGGTAATTGTGTTTTTCTGCTTTTTGCTATACCCACGTATGCGTGTGCTTCAAATCCCCTGGATGGGTACAGGCGTTTTATTTTGGTAAAACACTGGGGAATGCTGAAGCAATGCAGAATGCCTCTTGTAATCAGATTTCTTTATGTGTGTTAGTGTGCATGTGCTCTTTTTTCTGCTGTTTGTGATTGGCGTTGAATGCAAAGTGACTGTCAGTGATCCTCATGAATGCCAAAGTAGCTCATTGACTGTGAACTGGGTCTTGTTAGCAGTTGGATAAGCAGGAATAGAAATATAAGCACTTAGACACTATTTATTCATGCTGAATGCCTTCCCCTGGCTTTTTGAAGGTAAAGAGGAGTGTTTTGTGTATGTGTGTGTGTTTATGTGTCTGTCTTGCATGTTTATAAGAGAGGACAAAAAGAGAAAGAGAGAGACTAAGATGACAGTGATAGTAGTGTTGGTGTGGAGTTGTTGCCATTTATTCAGTAGGCACTTGCTTTGGAAATAGATGTTTGCGGGTGAGAACAGAAACTTACGGTGTGAAAAAAAAGTATGCAAACCTTTTGGAATAGCTTCTTTTTCCTGCATTAATTGTTCAGATAATGTGAAAAAGCTAATGAATCTATGGATTTAATAACAGACAGTATTCTACAGCTTCTGCTAGCTGCAGATTCATGTTTGAAAGGAACGTTTTCTTCATAGAACCGCTTAAACTCAGACATATTTTAGGATGTCTGCTGTGAATGGCTCTCTTGAGACTCCTTATTGGGCTAAAGCCTGTGCTTGGACTGGGCTGCTCCAAAAGGCAGATTTGACGTAATGCTGTAGATTTACTGCAGTGTTTAGGATCATTAGTCCACCACATCACCCATTTACAGAGCATCCCAAACAGCTGCCTGACATTGTCCTGTAACATCGTAGCATAGCATGTTCGCATGACATTCAGACACAGCACTGTTATTAGTGCCCATACAGTACATACGGCAAAGTATATAAATCATAGAAAGGGTTCCTCTTTAGTCAACCCGCTGACATGTGGTGTTTCCTAAGATTCTCTTTTTGGTCCCTGTTTTCTGTTCATATGGTTTCATTAGGAAACATTATTCACAGACAGTATTTGTTATTGGTATGCAGACCCAATGCAGTGTCCCAGTTAGAAAAAATGTCTTAATAGTGAAAAATGTGGTGTCCCAACATCTCCCCAAAAATGATAATCTTTGTCTGTGCAAAGTCTACGTTCCCTCTGCAAAATAGTCATCAGTCTACAAATCTCAAACCAGAATTAGCCACAACCCGGGATGTAATTTTAAACTCAAGCATCATCCAAATGTGCTTCCACCAACTGAGGAGCATCTCAAAAATCAGTTGCTTCCCATTGCGCAATGATCTTGAAAAAGTCATACATGTGTTTACACCAGTGTGTCTTAAATACTGCAATTCACTGTGTTCAGATCTCAGATCTTACAGTATGGCTCCCAGTTCCACAGACCCAGTAAAAAACTGAAGATAACAGTCCTGCAGCTCTCATACTTCCTGCCTGGCTGTATTTTATTTGTTCTCCGTCCTTTAGTGGATTGATATTTTTTAATATGTATTATAATTCTAACATTAGTAATAAAAATTTAGCCTTGTCATCAGTGACCGATTTTATATGTGTGGACAAAGACATGACAAGAGGTTTAGGCAAGGTGCTAATGCTGTATATGTAAATGGAGTCAACACATTATCCACAAATACACTTTTATGTCACAGATAATATATACTGATACAACAACTTATTGTATCATTATCTCTTCTAAGAAAACAAGGACAAATGTAAGTATAAATTAGAAAAAAAGGTTTCCTTTAAAAAATAAATTTACTTTTACTTTACTTTTCTTGGCAGACGCTTTTATCCAAAGCGACTTACAATGAGCTAGCGCTGGGTGACTGGCTCAAGGACACGCCTGGTAGGGGATGGATTAGGAGTCAGACAGGGTTCGAACCCACAACCTTCTGCATCCCAGTCTGACGCCTAACCCATTGAGCTACCAGGCCACTGGTATATTAACAAAATAATATACAAAATAATGAAATAAAATGAAATAAAAAACAGAACAAACAAACAAATAGAATATAATAACTTATTATATTACTGTACTTTTAGTTTTTAAGTTTTTTCAGAGATCTAAGAATATAATTACAACAATATATTTTTGGTAAATTAATATTTAATTTAAAGGCTATAAGAGGTTTTTGGACAAACAAGTGATTGCTTGATAATACTAAGTATTATTTAAGAGACGCAGAGGTTGGGCACCTCCCCCCTGCCCCCCTGTGGATCCACCCCTGCTCAAAACCTAAACCTTCCCAGCAGTATGTTGTGTGTTATGCTTGATAAGTAATGCAGATTTTATGATATAATGTCATGTTCAATATGTACATTCTTTAATTTAATAAACATCATTTCCTATGAGACCTGGATGTTCATGGTCTAAATGTCAAGGCTCAACAGAGAGTCCAACAGAACGTCAGTGGGTCACATCACGTTAAGTTGACGCCTATGATGACATCAGGACAGAGAGATGTAACAAAAATGAGGAAATCAAGTTGCTTTTCCAACTGCTCACAGCAATTAAATCTTTTCTTAATGTTGAATCCAATTCTTTGTTGAGACACTGGTGGGTTTTGTCATTCAGAGTGGGTATGTGACATCCTTTTTTCCTGTTAGGATCACACACAGTGTACAGAGAGAGGAAGGGAGGTGGAGAGAGTGAATAGTACAAGTGAATTTGTGTTTGGTGCATGTGTGAGTGTGCCAGGGAATATGAATTTTTTTCTTTTTTTTTGTGCACGCGTGTGTGTGTAAGTGAGTTCGAAGGGTGAAGTAGGTTACAGAGACAAGAAAGAGAAAGGGAATCCTTTTATGCATTATCAAATGTTTCCCTTTAGAAATTCAACAGTCTTTTCAATATTTAGTCCAAAAAGAATGTGCTGAAGACTTTGCCCTGCCCGCTAGAATTAGTCGGAGGACCATTTTTAGTCATAAATTATGCACTGAAACAAAGGGATCCCTTTTTTTGTTCTCTCAGTGCACGGGCCCGAGCAAGCGCCTTTTAAAAATCTTTAAAATTGTCCATTCAACTCAAAGATACTGAGTGTAGCAAAAATGTCGAAGACATAAAGTCGGGGGAAGATTGAATAAAATAATGCGGAGGGACAGATTAGTCATGGAGTTGAGCCCACATGCTCTTTCAGCCGCCGCACAATGCCACTTTTTATAAGCGGTCCCCATCTCCACAAAGGCTGCGTTCAATATATCGAGGATGATACATGGTCAGACGTGTAATCTCTCTTTGATTCTCTGCTCTCATTCATCCCACAACCTTTTCAGCCCTGACACTGATGAGCTACTGGACTCGATCGCACACACACATACACATACAGACACACACACTGTCAGGCTGACACGCTCATGAGACAACCCTAAATGCACATATGTGTCCACACTTTTGCCCTGATAGATGTAATTGTGCTTACACACACACACACACACACACACACACATGCACGCAGACAGTACTCCCAGGTCTTAAGAGTTTATTACAGCCAGTTCTAGCATCTCCATTGCAGCTCCACAGCCTCTCTGTGGTTTTATTGACCAGAATGTTCAGGTGGTACCGAGCCAGTTATTGTTGTAAGATAATGGACACAGTGTGGTGTTAGCAGGCAGTGTGGACCCGTGGATGTCTGAATTTTAAATCATATCTGATTTTTCATAGGGTGAAAATGTTATGGTTCCATTCTTGAACACATGAATTGTGCATAGGGACATACGTGGCAACATGTCGTGGAATCTCCACACCCTCACCCTCACATTGTTGGACATTCATTCTTCTCTTTCACACACTCTCAGTGGTGCCGCTGTCATTGAATCTGATCCTAAGGATTGATGGGATCAAAAAATGTCATGGAAACATCTAATACGTTCTAAATTACTCACAAAACCTGAAATCAAGTAGCAGTTAGCCTGCTGCCAGTCCATAGCCTGGACATATGAATTGAAACATCATTGCACTTTGAGTGCAGGCTACCCCGAACCTTTGCCTATTCGGACATTCATCCTTTATCTATTGCTTATCCAGGTTCATGTCACTGAGTCAGAAGGTTCAGCAAGGTGGATCAGGTGTACATCTTCCTAATTATGTTTTCCAGCGTCTCCTGGCGTCCAAGATATTCCTAGCTCTGTAATCTCACCGGCATGTTCTGGGTCTGCCTACAAGTTAGTCTCCAACAAGTTGGATGTGCTGGTATATCTCCAGTGGGAGGCACCGAGGAGGACCTCTGTGATCTTTGTAACCACTGGTTTAATAAAATGGATGGAAAACCAAAGACGAACAAATGCAGCCAAATACAGAGACGTTCTTGAAGGAAACCTGCACCAGCATATATGAGTCCCTGATTTATGGGTTACAGCAAAGAAAACCCTGGAATGGTTTCAGGACAGTCTCTGTCCATAAGCGTCCCAGCCAAAACAGGTAGAATGAAAAGTGAAGACAGGTGAATGTTGAGCACTAACATTAGCATGCTAATACAATATTTAATAACATGATTCTGCTTTTTAGATATTTCTATTGAACACATTTCCCATGATCCCCACAATACCAATCTAACATGGTTAGGCCCATCAGACAGATACCTCCCCAGAGTCAGTATTAATGATTATAGAGACCAGTTATTCTCTCAATGAGTATTTGGGAATGTGTCTATTGTATTATAAAAGACCAGGGAGAAAATACAAGAGGCCTTATTTATAATGGCTTACATACATAAATAGTATACATATGTTATTTACCCTTTCTCCTCACTCTGCTGAGCGCACCCTCTGCACTGAGCTCCCTGACCTGCACTCAATCTACAGCAGACGGTGCTCGACCAAGGCCAGGAA
>JAUMHF010000017.1:22742014-22758186 GCA_032359275.1 Microctenopoma steveboyesi | reverse complement strand
ATTTCACTGCATATTGTACTGTGTATGATTGTGCACGTGACAAATAAATCTGAATCTGAATCTGAATCTGAATCTGTCTCGCTTATTCTATCTATCTCTGTCCCTCTCTTTTACCGTCGCTGCCTCCTTCGCTCTCTCTTTCTCTTTCCTTTTTTACACCAGTAGCACCTGGACCCGCACTATTCATCATGCGGATGACTCTGAACATGAATTAGTTTTCTTTTTTTTACGCTGGAAGATGAGAGGGCCAGATGGCATAAAATTAAAAAAAAGGGCTAGAAATAAAAAAAGAAGAGGAAAAGCATGGATGTCGGGAGGAAAGGAGTTAGGATGTTTTTTTGTCATTTGCCATTATATCGTCTTCTGTTCTTTGTACTTCTTCCATGCCTTCTGTGTTATCGTAGGGGACACATGGTAGTGTTGGATTAAGGTCTTGGATTTTTTACGCCATCACGCTCTGCATTAGAGCTTTTCACATGACCTCCATTGTCGTTTCTTTATACTTCAAACAAGAAAATTGTGAAACTCTAATTAGTCTGTATAATTGAGGCTGGATGAAGCACTGCCAATCGGAGCTCGTCTCATGCAAGGTGGAGTGGTTTTGTTCACTGACCGTCTTTTCATGGTGGCCTAGCCTCTCTCTTTATTTCTCGCTTTTTTCCTCTTTTCCTCTCTCTCTCTCTCTTTTCCTTGCTCACTTCTAGCTTTGTGCTCGTCCTGTGTTTGAAAAGCAGAGAAAAGGGCTCTGCTCGAGAGGGCCAAGAGGTGAGGGAGCATCAATTGTGGCCAATTACAGTGGTGTGAGTGCGCGCTCGGTACCTGTAGCATGTGGCTTGGCTGTGGGAGACCAGCGGCGGGCTCCAACCACTAGCGGGCCACTTCAGCAGCTACTTGTTTTCACTGCAGACCAACAGCGTGCTCTCTGCATCCACCGCTTGTTTGCTTAGCTGGTGCACTTGTCTTAATCTGCTTATTGTCTTTTTTATCCTGTTTTATCAAACTTACAGAAGCCCAGGCTGCTCCATGGCAACACACTACTTTGTGGTGTAATGGAGACAAGTTTAGATTAGCTTTGTCCAGGATGCATAGAGATGGTGGTACAGTCATATTTGACAATGACGAAACCTTCAGGTAAAAATCAGAGCCTTAACATCAACTCAAAAGGTTGATGCTGCTGTTATTTAAAGCAAGCAAGTCAAATTGTTGTGTCACCACTGTCATGAAGGGTTTAAATACAGCCCTTAAAACTAATGATTTAAACAAATCATTACCTTATGTATACTAAAAGAAAATACTTGTGTTGCATGAAAGAGTGAAACCTCACTAAATAGTCTGGGAAAGAAATACCTGATGGTGTCAGGATTTTTAGATTAAAGAGTTTTTAGAGGTATTCATTTTTTAGACATGCACTGCAACCCTGAAAGTATCTGTACATGTACATGAGAACGTAAATGTCCAAAGCAGTTGGTCCGGACATTAAACAGACTTTACTCTGCCAGCAGAACCATGGGATTGAACCTATGTGTAAACAGAGCAGCTCATTGTCCATTTGAGGTTAGACACCAACACAACTGGGTTAGTGGTTGGCATAAGTAAATTCAGGGTTACGCACTTACATCATTACTGCAGGTACTTCATTAAATTAATAAACATGCAAACTCAAGTACTTAAGCACAAGTTTAAAGTACTCCAGTACTTTACTGGAGTATTTCCATTTCATAGTACTTTAACTTTTATTTATTTGCTCAATAAATGTAATTTATCTTTGCTGTTATGCTTGTTTGCTGTTATTTTCATATTATTTTTTTCTTTTTGCTGTGTTTTTTCAAACTAATCATGACTTGAATTTATCTGCAGAATATTCACGCTTTCCTTAAACACACAGTTTTTTAAGTGGAGTACTTGTATTTTAAGTAAATCTTAGAGCACGTATGATCTAAGCTTGGGGAAATTGTGGTACTTTGATTTGTAGTAGATTAGTTTGCACCTTGTACCTTTACTTGAGTAATGCGTGAGTGTACTTCTACCACCTCTGCATGTCTTTCCACACGGTGCCTCACATGTGACTGAATGTTTTTGACTCCCTCTGACTTGGCCTCCTCCCTGTGTGTTTCATGCTGACACACCTTTAGCATCAGTGTGAGATGTCAGAGGACTTAAAGCATGTGATGCACTGGGAGTGAGAACAAGCTGGTACAAAAGGGCTGTTCTGGACTCTGTCCGAATCTGGTTCTCTGGACATTTTCCAGGGTAGAAATGAAAAGAGTAGCTTTAGGTGTTTTAACTGTAAAACATATCATCATAAAGTTGATTTGTGGTGTTTGAAAGAGGTGAGCGTTTGGGAGCCAGGGAGGAACCAATACCATATTACCTGGAAACATTATGATAAATCCAGTGTTTTATGAGTTTGAGACTAAAAGTTAAGATATCATGGCATCTGTTACTTTAGTTTCTGTCTCCCATGAGTCCCCCAGATTTATGGAAGTGCAATATTCAAATCCCTGAGCTACACTTTTAGTTTTCTTTTGGAAAACACTCATTGATCTACTGTGTGCTCAAAGTTATTTAGAGAAATGCAGTAGAGATACAGGACCCAAAGATACAAAAAGAAAGGATGAACTGACCACTAAAATTAATTTCTTATAGCTGCAGAGGTTTTCCAAAACATTAACAATAGGTCATAATGCAACACTTACACACATTCAAAATATGTGTATCAATACAGCATCTACCGGCTACTGCCACACCATCGCTGCTACGTTCACTTCATGACCTCTGGAACCAGACTCAATTACATTTCTGATGAATCTATGATTTCTTTTGTCTCCTGCCAGTGGCCTGTCATTCAACACATCCTGATGAGAAGCTGGGCCCTTTTTACTTTATTTTTGAACCAGATGCAAATAAAGCAACAGCTTGGGGACTCATGAAAAGAGAGGAGAGAGAGAGGGAGAAAGTAGAAAGACTGAGAAGAGAGAGGATGAAAACATGAAGAAAATGATTGTGGGGAGGTTGAGTCTGTTTGCTGCACACCAAAGGGGGTTAAGACAGGGTTTGGCTGGCAAAGACAAGCCAACAGAGACACAAAGCGCTAAATCTAAAAAGTTTCTCAGGCATTGTTTAGAATCACTAACAAGAGGGACTGTGAACAACAAGGAACATAATTTGGATTTCCTCCTCCCTCCTATGTTTTCCTTTTCCATGTACCCAAGCACATAAATAGCTATCTTAACAACTTGATGCTATTTTGAATAGGGGCTGCATCTCCCTGTGGATTTCCATGAGTGAGGCAATTTGCCGGCGAACAGGTGCATACTTAATGCTTTCGTACAATTAAAACAGAATCTACCTTCCTTCTCCCTTCCTTGTTTTCGGAGGTGCCCTCTTTTCATAGTTAGGTTGAATTGATTTAGTTTGTCTAATTAAACTCAGAATAAGATGTTAATTACCTAACAAGGTCACCTCTCTCTACCACCAAATTTACCGTTGGTATCCTTTCTTCAACAGTATTTTCTTCAAGGATTCAAAGGGAAAGCGGAAGAATGGTGTTAATTGCTTATATGCAGTGTCCCATTTTTAAATTTGAATGTCTTTTTTCCCCAGAACTTTTCTTTCCCTGGGTCTTTTTAAGCTTTGAGAAAATGGGGATTCATTGTGCCATTGTTCCTTTCTCTCTTGTCCTCCACTCAGAAACAATGTGTCAACTCATCACAATATGCCCTTTGTCTACATTTACCAAGTTTCCCATACTCAGGGAAGTAGGAAGAGAGGAAGAGTGGTGGGGACAATGGTTTGTGTTAAGATGGGTCAAAGATGGGCTGCATAGTGACTCTCCATTACCACAGGCTGATATTTCACCTTGTGCTTGTTGTACCCAGACGTTAGTACTGTTTGCTCAAGTAAGCAAGTAGCTACTACGTGCTACTAGATTGCTGCTACATAACTACTGTAGTAGAAGCCAGATTCTTTACATGCAACAAAGTGCTGAGATTAAAATTTATTTTAGAGTATGCTGACCAAAAAAACACCATCAGATGGCCATAAAACATACTGCATACAAACTATACTACTAATGAAATAACTGTAAATAAAGAATATTAAAGGTTGACTCCAACAATTTTCAACTAGCTTCTTACGGTCCAATGTAGTGGACAAATACTGTAAATACATGAATGGCATCAAACCCTCACCCTCCCTCTGTCTGTGGAGGTTTTCACTTCATATCATGTCATCTGGTTGCTCATGCTGTGGAGGCTGTTATCTTGGTCAACCTGCTCCTCTAAACAGCTTTCTTTGAATTAATGTCTCCTCTTGTTCTTTGGAGTGTTTGAGCTATTTTTAAATTGGAAATGATGAGGTAAGTTTGATATGTTCTTGCACAAACTTGTAAATAACACGCAAGTTGAAAATCAGCCAGTTTTCCACAATATGAAGACACATGAACAGTAATTTAGGTCTAGATGTACGTCTTTGTGGACTTGGGGCAATAAAACACTGATAAACTAAATGAGTCAAGAACTTGGGAGAGCCATCATGCACAGTTGTCTTCAGGAAATGAGCCACAACAAGTTTCCTTTGTCTTACTTGGAGTCGGAGATTGTGGAACTCACCTATCTTCCTCCTCGATGAGACTCACGTTCACCTCTCCACTCACTGGACCTGTTCAGTGCCGTTACACCTCTTCCTGGCAGCCCAAAGATCTGGTGAAACAACTATTTCTCATAACGCTGGAGACAAAAGTAGTATTGACTTTCTAAACAGTTTAAATTGTTCTGGTCAGTATAGACCACCAGCTGCTACCGGTTCCTGACTCATCTCATTGTTAATCCATTTATTTTCCTAAGCGCTCCTCCTCGTAAGCATCGTGGGGGGAGTCAGGTCTCACCACCGACAGGTTGCCAGTCTGTCACATAGAGACAAACAACCATGCGCAGTCACATTCCCACCTATAGACAAGTTAGAGACACTGGTTAACCCAACATGCAAGTCTTTGACTGATGGGAGAAAGCTGGAGTACCTGGAGAGAACAGTACAGCAGACTCCACACAGGTCCTTCTAGTTAGTGGTTAGGCGGCATCGCTAACCAATACACCACTGTGCTGCCCCTCATTACTTACTTACTTCTGTGATGAAATCCTTACCTTTCCAGGCTGAGTTCTATTGAATCTATGCGGAAGGAGAGCTACAGAATCCAGTGTGAACTTTTCTCAGTTGATGATTTTGCACCATGTCTTCTCCTGGTGTTGGTCCACTGGTCAATGCAGCCTTTTCCAAGAGATTTTAGAGCACTACCTGCCACCTACGGACAAGCTTTTTTCATTCACTTTATGTAATGACTCTGCAATACCAGTAGTCTTTATTTTAGATGCACTACTCAGTGTCCATGGGAAAGTCACTGAGCCCCAGGTTACCCAATGTTGCAGGAAGTTACTGGGATTCATGTAGGGGCAGTGGCAGAGAGACAACAGCTAATAAGATACCTCTCAACTCCTTATTAGGCTGAGGACAAAGGTGTGTCAAGCTGCCCAGCACTGAACTGTGTGTGCTGGATGATTTTGACTGAATGTTTTAACTGGATTAGATTAAGTTGTTTTACCTTCGTCGTGTGCTTTGTCTGTTTACTGTTTACTTACTATATCTCCTCTAGTTGATTAGTTTGGCTTACTAAGTGACTGTGAGGCCAGAGCACAATGACATCACAGTGCTGTGTTTTCAATCATCTACGTCTGTCTACTTATTTATTCAGGATTTCTTTTAATTTGTCACCAGTCTTCATGCGTATTCACATTCTGCCTACAGTGTGTCAGCCTATTATTCACAACACCAAGCAGTCAGTCAGCTATGCATTAGCTCATTTAATAGGGCTACCCTTCTACCACTGTACTAAATTTGCAAAACTGTGACATGGTGGTAATATCTAATATAGAAATTAACTCTCCATTGTCCCCATGTTGGGCCAATAATGGAAGGTTTGCTTCCTTTCATTTCCGATTAGCACACTAACTTTGATTGTGCTCTATAATCAAATCAGTAGGAAACTATATCCACTGCAGTGCAGGTCTTGCTTTGTTCCTTTGCCAACCTTTTGACAAAATCCCCTGCAAATCCATTTATACATTTCTAGGCCGAATTGAGACCCTAACACACGCACAGTGGTTGCTGAAACATAAAATGTGTCTAAAAACTAAACCACAATAATCAATGAATCACGGAAATGATCATGTCAAAATACAATAAATAACAGCACAGGATAAAAAAGTGTTAAGTTCACATAAGGTAATGCAAGAAAGTTTGTCACTTGATTTTGTTGGATGAAATTACACTGGTTTAATTTTAAAGAAGGGAAAGGAAAAGAGCGAACCATTTGTCTCAAAAAAGGTTATTCAATAGCAACTGGACTTGTAGGTTTCTTGACGACGTTTCGCCCTTCTATCCAGAGGGCTTTCTCAAGTCCAGACTTTCTCAAGTCCAGACTTTCTCAAGTCCAGACTTGAGAAAGTCTACCCTTTGAATAACACTATTGAATAACCTTTTTTGAGATAACCATGACCTGGATGACTGAGAACCTTCACAGACTTGTCAATTCACCATGAAATGTAAACTAACGTCACAAATATCAATCAACAAAATATGCTAAGCTGACAAAAACACACAGCAGCCATGATCCTTGTTTTTGAACGCACCCTTTAAAAATACATGATAACACATGATCAACTCCAGGGTTATTAAAGTTTGTTGGGTTCAGGTATCACATAACTGGGTTAAGGTCAGTAAAAGACTGTAGTCTGGGTTGGTGGATAAGTCAGTTCACACACACGTGTGCACACTCATGCAATAATGTTTAAACCAAAACCCTAACTCTAACTTAAGTACTTTTTTGCCTTCAACAAATTTCCTTCCCTCAGACAAACCTCCTCCTTCAACGACTTTGTCCACTGAATGAAACCAGATCCCCTCTATGTCCGTTCTGCTCTCCCTGTGGCCTATGAAAGAACAAGCATCCGTATGTCTAGATTGTGTCTGGACTACACCTACCACATACCTCTCATTTAAGTCTCCTGTGTATTAAATGAATGTCACAATCCTAACCCTTTACTTACTGGTTCAGGTCAGATTATTATCTTGTGTCAGTTTCCTCTTTGTTATCCTGAACTCTCCCTGCCCCTGTGGTACTGCCCAATAATCACCTGCTCATTCTCGTCACCTCTGCTCTGGCCTATTTAACCTGCCTGTTTTCAGCCTTCCAATTGCCAGACTGTTTGTTGCAGTGTGCCTCTGCTTTGCAGTTTTATTGATCCTGTTTCTGAGGACAGTACTGAGCTGATCATGACTGCTGCCTCTGCCTTCGCGTAACCTAGCCTCAGACTCTATGGGAGTTTGGATTGTGGACCTGTGTAACTGTGTGTGACCCTGGATTGTTTCTGGATCGTAATATTGTATTCTGTGGACTTCAGTGCACCCAGAGTGAACATTCATTCTCTGTGTTTCTGGAGCACCGCCTGTGTCTCGCTCCACTCTGAGGCCGAGCTCTTTTGTACAAAGCAGGAACAGTAGAAATAAAAGCAGAAGCCTAAACAGCAGTTACAAGTTACAGGCTGTGAGCTCCTGTAGAGGTCTTTTACCTATCAAGCTGCTGACTGAGCTCACTCACTCAGCTCTCCGTTAAACCAATGCGATTTTTCACAACCGTGGTGATCCAGTCACCTTGTTGCTGTCAAAATTTAAATCTATTCTTTTCTCTGCTGCCGTCAGCTGTCATTTGAGTGTGGGGCTGATGCAAGTGACAAATGTTACTTTTTCATTTTTCTTCTGTCACCAGTCCTGCTTCAGAGTCTTTGATTGATACAGCATCTGTACTAGAGACGACTCCAGGTCGGGGCAGGGATTGCTGGAACTAGCAGGACCAGGTTTGGGAACTGCTGGGTAACACTGCCCTGCCTGCACTAACTGCCCTTTGCTTGAACAACACGATGCAGCTCATGACAAGACCCAAAAGTTTTGCGTTTAGTTTGTAAGTAAGATTTCTGCATTGCTGTCAGAAAACACATTCAACGTTGGCCCCAAGTCAAGCGCTGTTACAAACCTCTGCCAACCTTTGACGTACCGCAGCAATACTTGTTCTCCTGCTGTGGCTCTTTCTGCCTTGTTGTCCACGTTCCCTCTATCAATTTGCACCTCCCTCGCTCTATTACTGTATCTTTCCTCTTTTTCTCTCTGCCCTGCTATCGTTCCCCTGTTTTCTCTTGTTTTCTTTGCCCTCACCCCCCAACTCTCCACCTCCCCGCCCCCCTCCTTTTGTATTTATTGCTGTATTTATTTCTGCTGAAAAGCCAGTCTAGTTCATTTGCTAGTCGGCCGGGCAGAGCAGGGCTCCTATTCTTAGGCTTTTATTAACATCATGGACTGCACAACAACAGCTACAGAATCTATTATTCATTAAGTGTAGCCAATATAAAATTTAAAACAGTCTGTGCTTTTTTTTGTGGAATTATGTAAAGTCAGCATAATTTTCTGCCTATTACTAATATCTATATCATCTTTTCCTTAGTCAGCTCTATTTAAATATGCAATCATTTACAGCTTTTGACTGTATGTGTGTGCACACCCAATTTCCAATATTCCTCTAGTAGACTTTTTATGCTGACATCAATGGCAAGCTATTAAAGACAGTATTTCATTATTGGTTCCTCTTCCCCAGTGGTTATTTACAATCCCATATATACTAAGCACTGATATTAAAGGAGACCATTTTAATGAGGTGCTATCTGCCATGGCAATATGTCTTTCTTCGAATGAGATTGTGTTTAAAGATTTTATCAAGAAATGGCTGTTCGGCAGGGTTATGTTTTGTCCATGAAATATGCATTTCATATCTCTTTCATTTCATTAACATAATTTAATTTGTGCTTTGCATTCTGTGCATAATACATATTTGATTTACAAAACAAATATTTCCATTAGAAAATGAATTTCATGCACGCAAAAGGCAGAACTGAAAGATGTATTGTAAGGAAATAAGAAAAAAGGAATTGTATTATCTTTGACTCAGGGAAAAAAATCCTTGGCAAAGAGAAATACACTCAATAGATTTTGTGTGTGTGTGTGTGCGGGAATTTATGTGCGTATGTGCTGCTATCATGCATGTTTGTGTAGTGAGTATGTAAATGTCCATTACGGAAGCAATGAAAGCTGAGGGTGTATTGCATAAACTTAGAGCAATATAACTCAGATTGATTTATGTGGCTTGCACTGGGGTTTTTCCTTCCACCCTGATGTTAAGTGCACTATTGCATTTAACATCAGAAAAAAGAACAGACCTATTTTAAATCAGAATTTTTTTTTTGTCACTACTTTCAAGAGTGAGAACAGCCACAAGAGCATTGTGCGCAGAGAATATACTGTGTCCTGTCCTGTGAGCAGCCGTACATCAAAAGGCTTTCATTGTTGTCTCTAAGGTGTGTGTGTGTGTGTTCCACTGTATGCACGGGAAGCCCTGCATCTCTTTATAGTGGCCCTCTTTTATTCCCCTACTTAAGAGGTGGTTAGCTCTTTTTCCTTTTCCTTTAGCCACCATCGGGAAAGCCCTTTGGTATGATAAATTATGAAGTCATCCCCCTCTCCGTTTCCCTTTCCTTTTTCCCATGGAACGCTGCTAGTTTTAATTAAACCACTTCACCTTGCTTGTTTAAAGGCTATCACGGGCCCCATGATAACTTTGAGAGAGTGTGAGCGAGAAGGAGATGGAGCACAGGGCTTTGGATAACACAAAAGCATTTAAAACTGGCCCTGGCGAGTTCATATTAATTTGGCTTATCTCAGAGAATTAAAAAAAAAAAGAAAGAACTCAGGTAGAAGCGAGACAGATCCCAGGATTTAATGAGCTCAAAATGTAAAGGCAATGTCAAAACACTTTTTTCTGCTCAACTTTCTTCCTCTAGAAAGGAGGGGGGACGGCTTGTCTAAGCTAAAAGCCAAACAGTAAGATCAATGTTTCAGGGGTAACTAGTATTAGCAGGGATTTCAGGCTTGTTTGACACGCTGTGTTCAAGGAATGGCTTAAAATAGATGGCAGCAGGTTTGCGGTGGGAAAATGTGAAGAAGTGTGAGTGAAACAGGAATAAGGAAGGATAATACCTGGGCTTCACTCCGCTTTGTCGCCCCACATATAGGCCAATGCTTGGAGGATATTACCGCTTTTCAGCCCAATCACACCTTCCTATCCCCATCTCTCTCTCTATCACGGACTTACTTTCTCTACCTTTGAGGCACTCTCTCTGATTGTTTCCCCTTCGCTCTCTCTTCAAACACATCTACACACCTGCCGACTCTCCGTCTTCCCTCTGAGGTGCTTGCCTGCCCTGGTAGCGGGAGCTAAGTATTTGTATAAGTCTGTGACAGGTGTGTGCGAGTTGACGGCAGGTGGGGACGGATTGGGGAAGTGTACAGGAGTTAAAAGAGGTGATAGCATCACAGTTCTCTGTCTCACCCCCTCTTTTTAAGGCGGTGGGTAAGTGTCTCAGGATGACTCTTTTAACATAAGCCTCTTCTGAACTGTGGTTTTAGTACTTAACACCCCACTCTTCAAACCAAATCCCAAACGAGAGGCTTGAGATTGGAGTTTAAAAAGTAAAAAAAGGGGGTTCTTGATATCATAATATGTAACTTTGCAGGCTGTATCGTCATCGTAACAGTGCGGCAGCTTTGTACTTATTAAGCATGCACAGAGGGTGTGTAGCGCACAGAGCCTGTTATTGTATTGATTTTTCTGATATAGAGTGAAACCTCATTTGTTTCAGTGCACAGTGCAAATATGTTTTATTCTTGTTTTGCTTCATATAAATCATGCAACATGCATTTTCCTCCTGTACCATTTTTTTTTGATAAGGCACCGTTTGTCAGGACTGTAAAGAGATGGTAGTCTTTCCATTCTGCATCAGTAGAACATCTCTTAAGTCCATCTTCAGGTTCACCAGTAACAGAATACAAATTATTACATATCCTAGATTCAGTTTCGAAAAACCTTCTTAATCTGTCAAAAGCAAATGTAAGGTAAGTCATCGTGTAAACCTTGATCACAACTATGATGTCCTCCACACACTTAAAGACAACTGCAGCATGGCCAACCTTTTCTGTAGATGAAAATGGAAACAGTAAACAGTGGTTACAGAACCTATTCAGACGCCTGAACATGGGAATTTGGATGGACAAAATTGCTGTTGTCCATTTTTGCTTACCCAAAGGAAATCTTAATCTTTAATTAAAAATTTTAAAAAGCTTATATTTAGTGAACGTTATACATTTGAGTCTTCTTGGCTAAGTGTAAATGTGTTTTTTATTTCTGTCCTGACAAAGGCTGGGCCAATCATGGACAGTCAGACATGTCCTCATGCCACTGTCCCTGCCACTAAGAAGCACGGATGGTACATCCTGTGACCAGGACCATTTGGATTTCCCACTGGGATGTTGGTAAATGTAATAGTTAAATCTTGAGTCTGGTGCCCAGTAGACCTTTCTTCTTATGCTTTCACTCTCCTTTAAATACATTTAAATGGAAACTTTATGAGGGCTGTGATATAGCTTTATTTTAAATGTCTCCTGTCCAGCCTGATTGGTGGAGTTCTGTTGAGGTGTTCTGCCTGTGGCTGCATGACCAACTACTGGCAGCTCTAAAACCTCCTCCATTTCACAATTATTTGAAAGCTTTAGAAATTGTATTCCCTTGTTTTAATCTTTGCTCACTGACTTTTATTGTGGAGGTCTACAGAGAATTTGTTGGATTGTATGACTTGGTCTTTTTCCTAACAATTTGTATCCTGATGGTTGTATCAATTTAAATTAAATCTAGTTTTGTCTGCACAAGGTGAAGCGGTATGAATATGATATATTAGCGTACATGCTGGATTAACATGTCTTTTACCTTTACTCTTTGCAGGCATAGATTCTTTCTTTCATGTGCTCACTCACTAGTCACTAGAGTGATCCACTGTGAGTTGATGATAAGGGAGTGGATCCAAGTAGACTCATCGTCAGCCCTAATCACAGGATTTGTCATAATCATTGCAGAAGCAAAGCGTGGTTTTGGTGGCAATACTAGAAATCTGAGCTGCAAAGTTCGGGGAGAATTGATGTGTTAGTGTTATGGGTGTGTGTTTGGTCATAGACAAATTTTTGAGTCCACACATAAGTTGAAAAAATGAGCAAGCTAGAGACACCAAGTTTTAGCAGGCTTGATCCAAACAGCATTTCTAATATGTCCAAAATAAGGCAGGGGTCGATGCTAATGTTTCAGTAGCAGTGTGTGAAAAAAGATTAGGAAGGATATGGGTGACTGATTAAAATGCATGATACAACCTTGACTTACATACTTTAAATATTGTCTCACCAGAAGATTATGACAATGATCATCATCATCAGTGTCACAGACCTACAGTACTGTGTGTGGATGGTTTATGTCAGAACCAGTATCTAATATGTTCCTGGTCTGTGAGCCATCAGGACAGCCATACTTGTGTATATGAGGTAAAAACAGTATGTGGAGACCTAAACATCTTTAGATAAACAACGTGTTAAGTCTTCAGTCCTGCATATTACGTGGCTCAGACACCACAGCCCTCCAGCTAAATAGGCTAGATGGAAAGTGCCTCTGCAGAAAACGACACATAACAAACATATCCCCCTCCTCAAACAAACATGTCCCTGTCTCCACATTATCACCTTAGCCTGAACAAAATGCCTCTCTTTGCTCTCCTCTGTATCCATGAGCTGGGGTACCTCGGCTTGTTTGTTAACATCAACACCAAAGAGAGAGAGAGACGGAGAGGGGGAAAAAAATCAATCTAATACTGCAGAACTATCAGATCATATGAAATTATGGATTCTTGGTCTGAGCATTGAGCCCTTGTCTGCCGAGCTGTGCAAATCAATTCAAACAGACACAAAGAGAAAACACACGCTGAACACCACAATAGGAAATTGAAGCGAGCGGAGCCTCCCTTTTTAAAATATGCCGCTACATATTTGTTTTGTGGATTACCATTCCGAAATGAAATTTGAACAGTTACTTAAAATAATATGCAAAAGATATTTCCCTTTTTTTTGTTATTATTTCTCTCCTCCATGCCCCCCCCCCCTTCCCTTGTTTGCTGGAGATTGGGAGGGGGTGACGATGGAGACCACAATGTAAACAAACTCACCGAGCTGCTTGGGTAAGAACATGCTTATTATGTTTCCAAAATATATTTTTGTTCCTTATCCCCATTGCAGGGAGGTTCTTTTGTTTCCATATTGTGGGGATTGTTCTGAACCATTTGTGACTGTATCTGAGGTGTACTGAGGGTGGTGGTGGTGGGGGGGTGATTTTGTAGTAGGAGATAAATCTGTCATGTTAGGAGCAGGCAAAATCCACTGACATTACCCATTATAAGGCACTTTTGCTACCAGGTGGGAAGGTTGTAGTTGTATGAGTATGTAGGGGAGGACCACCTCACGTTTTAGAGTGGATTACAGAACCAGAACAGCACTCCTCCTTCTCTCTTCTCCTTCTTCCAAATGACCTGCAAATAACAAAACTAAAGATAAAGACCCTTCTCATCTCATGCATGGCAGTTTAACCCGCATGCTACAAGTGTTATTTGTAGTGTTTAGTTGCACTCGATACTACAACAATGTGTTGAAAAAGATATAAACCACTAGTGTACTCGGCAACATCAGACTATAAAAATAACATCCCGCGATAGAAGCTGTGATAAAAACCTAAAAAGCCGACTTGATAGAGACTATACCACAGCACTCCACAAAAAAGTAAAGAGATGAGCACCTGGGAAGCAGGGTGGAGGCAGTACTGTGGCTTAGGCTTACATGGCTGCATCTGAGACAGAACTTATCTTTCCTGATGATATAACCAATGATGCAGTAGTAGAGTTAAGAGTGCCTTCAACACTCGGAAAGACAGTAAACCCTAAACTCAACACAGGACTTCCTGAGGGAATGTGACAGGTTGTGAGTCCATCACAGAAGCATAATTCAATTCATATGTCCCAGCAAATTTCTAATGACAGGGCCTGATAGCCAGTCTGGGGCCCAGTGATCAGAGGTCAGACCATTTAACTTAAGGATGCCCACTCACATCCTTATGTTATCCTTTGACACATTTAACTATGTATGTATTGATTACTGCCATCATAATTCCAATTAACCTCGCGTGTTTGGCTAGCAAACAAATCTACATACCAAGCTCTGCCATGCTTGACAAATACAGTAAGTCCATGCATGAGTTATTGACAGTAATTCCCAATATCTGCAGGTAATATGAAGAGCAAATAACGTGAATCAGTAGCTTTAAGTCTTTTTTTGGTGGACTCATTTTTACATCTAGTGTTCATCCCTTTCTATTGGTTTTCTCTGTGTAGGATGTTATATCAGATTGGCGGGGCTTCTTAATTGTATTTCATCTTTGGTGACACCTGAGCAGAATATGTATTAGAAATGCTGTTTGGAATTAAATCAAATTCATGCACCCACTCAATACAATCGCTCAATTGAAGGGTTTTTTATGAACCAACAGTATCACATTGCAGAGAGAACAAAAGGCCTCTTCGATTATGTTCCACTGAGCTGCATTGGCACTCCTTTAAACCCTCTTGTTCTCCTATCTCTGTAGCTCCATACAGTTTTTCTGTAAAAATGTATGTCCCCACTCTTTTTCCTCTCCTTGCTGCTTTTAACGGGACACTGTCCTACTTAGCTATCTTGTACTACTTCAGCACTGTCTTGTAATGCCCCTGTTTTCTCCAAGGAACTGCTCTGTTTTTACCTTTAACCCTGATATACACTACACTTTTCTGGAAATATAAAGAACTACTGTAACATGCAGTAAAGGCAAAATGTCCCTTCCTTGTGGTGTTTTGCAATGAATGTGGATTATTTTTACAGATTTGTGTCTGAGCTGCCTTCTTATGTTATGCATGTGACTGGTTGTGTTGGTATTACAGGAGTACACATTCTGGCTATAGGGATTCTTCTTTGATTCAAAGTTCATAATTTTTAAGTGAATTGTTTCATTTGTCATGTGACAATATTACTGTAAATTCAAATTACATTTGTTTCTACCAAATTACCCACAAAGCAAGAGTTTTATACATTCTAAGTTAGAATAACTTCATTCAAAAGTTTAACATCTGTGCTATTACATGCAAAAGACAGGACCTCCCCAGAGAGGAGGACTGGAGTGGTGCATGAGACAGCTGTAGGGCAAGGCTGAATTAACAACTGTGCAAAGGGCTTCATTTGGTAAAATGCACCACTGAAGCACAATTAACAACTAAAATGTTTAGGGCCTTACCCTGTGCCCTGAGTGAATACCTAATTTCAATACCATTAACATTTCAGCACATATTGTGCTTACATGGTAGAAATGTGGGTTTAATGAAGTTATAAACTACATACATAATTATAAACAGGAAAACGATCTTACAATACATGTTAAAACCATAATATTGTTAATAGCGTTAAAGATATCCAGTTGTAACCAGTCATTACTAGTATAAAAATAAATAAATAATATAAATTGCAGTTTTATTTGTCACATACATGATTACACAGTGTACAACACGCAGTGAAATGTGTCCCTCTGCATTTAACCCATCCCCCTGGGGGGAGCAGTGGGCCGCTACATACAGCGCCTGGGGAGCTAGAGCTAAGTGTCTTACTCAAGGACACACCTGATATGGGGGCTGGGAATCTAACCTGCCACCTTCTGCATCCCAGCCTCATGCCTTAACCCACTGAGCTGCCAGGTCGCATATAGTAGTAGCTAGTTGGGTAGCTGTTATAGCATATAGTGAAATGTTGAGGGTTCCTAGTCATTTACCTCTTGAATGTGACAGCCATAAGCTATACCATTTTAATTTAGGTAGAACTTTACATTCAACGTAATCAGGTCGCTGATACGTCCTATATCAGTGACCTGATTACATTTTTGTAGAATGTTGTTGACCACTCCCATGCACTCTGTGATGTCTCCACTCAGAATACATTGTGGAATTCAATTCAATTCAATTCAATTCAATGTTATTTATATAGCGCCATTTTACAACAAAAGTTATCTCAAGGCACTTTACAGCGTAAGGTTTAAGACCTTACACAATATATCAATATATACAGAGAAAACCCAA
>JAUMHF010000017.1:22730138-22741176 GCA_032359275.1 Microctenopoma steveboyesi | reverse complement strand
GTTCTATCAGGTCTTTAAGATATGTTGGGGCCTGATCATTTAGCGCCTTATATGTAAGGAGAAGGATTTTAAACTCTTTTCTAGATTTAACAGGAAGCCAATGGAGAGAAGCTATGCAGAGTCATCAGAGAACTTCTGAAGGTGCCAAAGCTCTGAGTTGTACATGAAGTCTGATGTGTACAGGGTGAAAAGTAATGGAGACTGTCCGCTGTGGAGCTCCTGACCAGTGTCAGACACACTGCTGCAGGCGGACGCACTGGGGGCGGCCTGTGAGATAGTCCATGATCTAGGAAATCATGGTATGATCCACAAGCATTTACCTTCTCTCCCAGCAGTGCAGGCTGGATGGTTTTAAATGCACTGCAGAAATCAATAAACATAATCCTAACTGAAAAGGTTTGTCCAGGTGGGTGTAGGAGTGAGTTGGGGCTGGTAGGCAAACTGGAGGGGTAAAGGTTTGACTAGTGGTCGGAGGGAGTCCAGGACCAGTCTCTCAAAGGCCTGTGTGAGGTCATATGTATTTCTTTTAATAATGTATTGCGCTGTTTACTCTTATTAGTGTCAAGGTCTTTTTATAGGTGGCCCACATACCATATCAACTGTCTCTGTAGGACTAGCTTCAAAAGGAAAATACTCAACCAGTTCAACCAGAACACACATTGAGACCACAATAACTTGGCCAGTACACAATATATCACCCAGTTCTTTGTACAATTTGCAGCACAGATTTTGCATGTTATGCTATATGTAGAAAACAAAGCAAATTTTCCACAACATAGACAATTTGCATCTACTCTAAATTACACTAATGTTTTTTTTTAGAATTGGGGTACAGCAGAAAGATACATTTATATTGACTGTTTTCATCCCCAGTTACCATGTATGTCTATGTAGTTTAACATCATTGTCCTCACTACAGTTTCCCATTATTCCTTTCTCATAATCATCAGTCTTCACGCTTCTCTCCTACAACATGAAAAATATAGAATATCTCTTTTGTTTCCCTCTTTTACTGTTTTCCTTGCTTTGCCCCTCACCCTACTCAGAGTCTGCCCTCACCCTCCCTGCCCTAAGAGCTCTGAAGGGCACCCAGGTGCCCAAGAGGTCGATGTAATGAGCGCTAATGAGCCCATTGACAGCCTCAGTACAGGCTGATTGGTGCTGCAGGCTCTCACCATGTGCTTTACAGAGCACTTCCTGGCACAGGCCACCAGCCTGCTGGATCTCTGCCCTACCATGCGCTCCATATGAGCCTAACGTGCTTACAAGAGAGTAGGTGGTGAATCTTTGATCACCAAACTGTAAGGGTCATGTATCTTTGTTGCAAATATTGTTTTTAATAATGTTTCTTTGCACTATTTATGAGACAACTACTGTATGCACATAAAACATGCTTACAAAGGACTAGGAAATGAGACTAATGATTGTATTTTGCTTCCATCTGGTCTAATTTTGCAGTCTCCAGTTTGTCTTTTATGAACTTAACAACATTACACTATAAAAGAGGTCAAATGACCAAACCAGAGAAGACCATTTTATGTCTATTTTATGTAAGTTAAAATATTAAATAAAGACATGAGTCCAAAGAATTCAGAAATTAGTCATTTTAATGCAGATGTCACTGGTTCCTCAAGTTTTGAATGTTTAGCAAGACCTAAAAACTAACTGAACATTGTTTATTCCCTGTTTTAAATGTGATGTGGTGATTGTGCTTTATAGATAGATAGATGTGAACACAACGGTTTGTGAAAAAAAAGAAGCTTGGTGGCATGTCCTAAACAGAACCAGCTCTAGCTCACAAAGCACACAAGGCTAGATCTCAAAGTACCAATGGCCACTCAAGTCACATCAGCCCCTCTCATCCTCTTTAACCCTTTATCAAATTGCAAATTTAGACACGAATATCCAAACTTTGTCAACAGAATATAAAGAGTAACATATGAAAGTTGCTGTTCACTTGGATTTATTTGGATTCTTCTGTTTCAGGAGAGAATGAAGCTCATCAATTTTAGATGAAAATCATTAATAATTAGGGCAACTAACAGCATATTTCTGTTATTACTTTTCTTCACTATATGTTTAAACATATTAGAAAAGCAACCAGCCACTTACACAACCTGTGATCTCTTTCTTCTTAAATGATAATTGGGCGTAATGCACTACAAAGTAACATCTTACTGTAATCACATTACATTTGTTTAACAGCGGTGTCTAAGCCTGGTCCTCAAGAGCCACAGACCTGCTTGCTTTCTAAATATTCCTGTTCTACCAACTGCTGTGTTCATCCAATCAAAAGCAGTACGTATAAGGATTGGAAAATTAGCAGGGCTGTCGCTCTTAAGGACCGGGGTTAGCCACTCCTGGTCTATACTAATGCAGTAATGTAACATGTTATAGTTAAATCCAACACTGAAGTCACTAAATATTTGAGGTCATGATGGAAATCTGGGCAGTCTTGTGCTGACTCCGAGGAAGAACAGCTTGCACGAAAACGATTTCAGGGACTCAACACATGGCACAACCTTAATGACAATACACAGTTAAGTGGACCCTTCTGTATGATGGCTTTGTCTATTTACTGAACTAAACATAAAAGTGACAATGCTGCCCTGGTGTTCTTTTGAAATGACTGCCAGGAAGAAGCGCGGTGCTTTGTAATGTGACTCTTGAACACGGTATTAATGCTTTTGCTACTCTTGCACATGTACCTCATAATCCAGACTAAATCAGTCTTCTATATGTTACGGATTATGTTTAGAAAGTATCTGAGCAACTTGTTAGGCAGCCTCCTTTCAAATGCTTGCACGAGCTGAGCTGAGCTGAGCTGAGCTTCACGTGTTCAACACAGAAACAGCTGTTGAATCATTTTGCTGAATTTGGTCAGAATGAAAGAGATCATAAAAGAGGGTCCATATGCAAACAAGCTTCAAGTTATGCTTCAACAGGTAAGCTGACCAACAGGCCAATGTCTTACAAATTTTGTGAATTCCCTGAAGTCCCACAAGCAAGGAATCAGCTTTATTTGTGCTTGTTAACGAGTCTAGCTCTGTGCTCTGAATTTGATTGTTCATGGGCGTCCCACTGTAGTGCTTGTCAGATGAGGGATATTCCTCTCTCTCTGTCCCTCCACGCCTCCTCTTCCCTGTCCTTCCTGTCATCTCTGTGGCAGCGGGAGACATCTGGACGACTGTCACGGTTGACACGGTTGGATGACGAGCACTGACAAATCCCCATGGACAACAGAAAACAGGAGGAGAGCATTCTCATTGGTTATGATGGACCGTGTGTGTGTGTGAGGCTGTGTGTGTGCGTGCGTTGGGAGTACTGTATAGGGGTTTGCAAGCTGATGATAAGATTAATAGTGCCTGTTACAGGAATTTAAACAACCTTTATTTCTGTGTATGATCAAAGATGATTTATGGACATGCTGTTCCAACCTGAGTTTAACTTTTGAAGTTTTTACTTTTAGTAAAACCCATTATGTTTCATCAGATAGCTAGTGATTCCCTGATTGGCCCCTCTTCCTCTGTTGCTGAAGTATACCGACCTATGTAACCTTAAAATAATGTAAAAGTTTAGCTTGGTCCAAGTGAGCAGGTGGTGACTGACTGCGACAGTTTCCCCTTGGAGCCTAAACGTAGCTGTGTGCTGTTTCCCGACATTGTTCAGTATTACTATACAAAAAAATTCAAACTTAGCTCAGTTGTTGCTGATACAGGAAGTAAAGTGACAAGAAAAAGAAAGCAAGCATTTTAAGAAACAGTTGGGGATGAAGTGTAACACTAAACATATTTCTAAGATGATAAAACTCAAATACAATACAATCTGTAGTGTCTTTTGTGTCAATTCACAAATCACAAGTCATTATGTATATTGCAGCAGAACTGGGAGATGGTTCTGAGCCAGCTGAGCCAGCTCTGTAATACAGTGCTGTAAAAAGTATGATCTGTCCCTCTGTATTGTAGTGGAGTTAAGTAAAAATAACATTAAAGGACATATTCAAGTATAGTAAATACCTGAATGTGATGAAAAGATTTAGCTATTGTTGCCTGCTACCAGCCTAAAAAAGGGAATACTCAAAACCAAAACAAAACAAAGAATACAGTATACAGGTATTTGGTGCCATTGTCCCTACAAATTCAAATACATTTGTTCAGTCATCTATGATCCCAATCGCTGGCCAAATGTCAAAGTGTCTCTGGACAAGACTCTGAATTCCCGAACCCTTAATGCAACTGCCAGGTACCTGGTATATTTTCGAAATCTGGGGAAGAACCAAACTGTAGACACAATTTAAAAAAAAAGTCAAGTTACATAACACAACATGATATGGCTATAATTATAGTTTCTATATGTGTATACATATATACATACTTTGGCTGCCCATGTACATATATATATATATATATATATATATATATATATATATATATATATTTATTTTTATGTTAGCCTAATTATATTTTTAAAAAATCAGGTATGCATGTATGCTGCTTTGGTCCAAAGCAAGAGTCAACCTAAAAACAAATTATCAAGAAAGCTCAAGTGAAGAACTGAGAAGGATTTATGACCACGTACACGGTGCATCCCTCAAATCGTGCTACTCAGGAGAGTTTGGCCTACATGAAAATCCATTCCTCCTAAACTCTGTTTAGGACCTGATTACATTATGTGAATAAAGAAAATATTGCTATCCTCATTTTATTTAGTCTCTTGTCATATTTTGGTATGCGGGATGGGAGAGAGTTGTTAAATTTGCAAATATGTGTATTTTTATTGTTCAACCCAGTGGGAATAATGCGAATTCAGAAATAAAGTGGTGGAGGTGGAGCTGCTTTAGTGTGTGTGAATTAAAGCCTCCCCTTGTGGATTTACTGAAATACCCCTCAAAGAAACAGTGTTAGTCATTTATAGCTCTAGGCACAGAGTAATGCTGTATAAAGTTGCATTGTAATGGGTTGCAACTTGTAATGACATATAGAAACAGTGATTACAGCCTAATTCAATTGCTCCCTAATCTCATTTCCATAATGGCCTTTATTTGGAACCTCAATTTATTGTTTTCCCAGAAATCATTATACAATTTAGCCCTTAAATCCATTATGAATATGCGTGCCCACTGTAACAGCAGGCACAGGAAAAGACACAAATAAATATCACATACAACGATTTACAGTACCAGCACATGTGAACATACAATATATATATAGACACACAGCAGAATCTCGTTCAACATACTGCACATAGCCAGACATAGTCATAGGATCACACTTTCTCTCTCTTACACACACACACACACTGATGGCATTATGGTAATGGATAGGCGGGCCCAGCTGGTATATCTGGTGGCAGCAGTGTGAGAAAAGAGGAGGGTTATAATGTGCAAATATTAATGATCCTGGGTTTGGGACTTTGGACACACATGCATCTTGTGTGTGTGTGTGTGGTGTGTTTGTGTGTGTGTGTGTGTGTGTGTGTGTTTGCGTGCATGTACTGTATGTGGTCAAGTGCCAGAGGGTGGGATCCAACAGCCTGGATTTATTCACTGGGACCCCTCTCCCTAAGATGACTATCATGATCTGCCAGCTTCACTGAGCCCCTCTGATATGTCTATCCCTGGTGACACAGCTCGATCTGGGCTGCAGTGTTTGGCCAAGTCACCAAGATCACCATAAGTCCATGGCAGGCATCGGACCAACCATGGTCTTAGAGCTTGAACGCTGCCTGTAACCCTGTAAAAAGCTTTATTTCACCACAACCCTCAGTCCCTGTGCAGGGGGCTGAGCTGCTCTTCGAAGGGTGTGTATTGGGGATTTTCAGTGACTCTGGGATGAAAGATCATCTTGGTACTTTTTCCAGCGTCTTTGTGCATGACAGAGCTTGGTGTATGATATCTGCTGTGCAATGTCTACATGGATAACCTGCTCTCCCTCCTGCTTTGTGAGGTACTATAAGGTGCAATCATGCACGACTGATTCTGGGGCTTTCTTAAGAGGATATATAATACAGTTAACCTCTGCATACTTCTGCTGCTGAGAACCTTTTGAAAAGATTCTTCAGCAGCAGCCACCAAGAAAGTATAGAATAAAGAAAAATCAAGCAGAAGAAAATGAAGTAATATAGAAACTAAGGAAATACAGAGAATAGAAATGAATAAAGATTCATTTCAATATTCACTGTTTATACTGGTATCTTAAACTCACTTGTAACATTGCTGTAATACAGACAGAAATTCAATAAACGAATCAAAGCCAGGCAAGAAATCACTGGCTAATAACTCACCGTGGTAATATCTACCATTGTAGTAGAAACCATATTTATTTTTATGTTTGATTATGACTGCTGAGGAGAGGTGCAAACTTTAAAGTGCCCCAGCACTGTTGTTGTTTCCTTCAGTCTTTATGTGCCATCACCTTGTTTAATGAGGAATACTCGTCTCATCATAGATCTGCACATGTGCATCATGGCACAACTAAATCCTTACCGCAAAATGGATGAATGGACCTTAAGTTGTCCAGACATGACATGTGAAAAAACATGACACACCAAGCTGATGGTCAGTGTTAATGTTGGGCATGGGTTAACATATTCAACCTCAGCTTCTGTGATGGATTCCACACGGGTGGTAGCAGTTGAGTGCAGATTCTGACCTACAGTTGAGAAAGACCACTCGTATTAGCTGTTAGCTAATTAGCTAATGGTGGGCATTTGTTCAGGTGATATGGTCTACTGGTCAGACCTGGTTTGTCCCGTTTCTGTCTTAGTCAGTCTGACAGAGAACATTGTTGTGTGCTGTGAAAAGATTCTAGTCTTAATTCTTGAGATGCAGCTGCTGTCAGTCTCTCATAAACCTTTGATTGAATGTTTTGATATTTGCAACTGACACCGGTGATTGGTGGCATCACGGCCAGGGCTGACAGCAACTACAGCTTTACCTGAAGTTAGCTTTGTTTTCACAAAGGTATTTCCCTCAGCTGGCTCTGCAGTATGTGTTTCTTCTGTCCCTGCAGGAAATCATCTTTTTGTTGTTCTACTGCTCTGTGCAACCTGCTGTTTGCCATCCATGTTTGTTTTGCCACAAAAACATGCTAGTGTGGGATTTGCAGGCCTGCCTCCTGGTAGAACCTCCAGTTGGTACTGACCAGTCCTTCGGTGAGTTGGCCACTGTTTACTCAGTCGTCAGGTCTCAGGTTCTTCTAGAAAACCGTGATTCTCCAATCATTGATGTGTGACATCACCATTAGCCAAAGGTTGACAACATCAGTGTCATTAACAACTGCAGATGCATTCTCATTTAGAAGTAGCTATAGAGTATATGTATATCTGCAGTCCTAGCTCACGTTTCTGAATGACAAATACAGATGACCGCCTCCTGCTGGTATGGAGAGTTATTTACTCTAACGCAGCTGCAGAACATTGGCATTGTTTGCACTGTGTTCAAATGACACCCAGACAAAGGCAACTCCACAGTTCTTTCACATCAGCTTGGCATATCGCTGCCTTTAGAGATAAACAGCAGACCATGACAAAAGTTACACTAAAAGAAGAAAGATAATAAAAGGACAAATGGTATGTCCTTTATGTGGCTGGTATGGGCGCCATACCATAACCTTGAAATGTCAAAAAATGTTACAATACACACAATATTGTGATATTTACTGAATACCATTCAAGGTAAAATAGAGTGCGTTCACATTGTCCTCCAGCATATTTGATCAGAGATGCTTACAATTAAACATCCTGGCACCTTGCACAGACACACTCGTGCACACACACACACACACACACACACAAAGCACAGTGTCACAGACTCAGGCATCGCTTGGCCACCAGACGTGGGCCCCAGTTGCTGCCGATTGGTTGGAGTTCTGTCAGATAGCCAAGCTCTAATGGAAACGCTACAATGCAGCCAAAGTATGGGAATCATTTCAGTGATAAAGTTATATGTTCAGCCTAGAACAACCGGTGGAGATAATGTTTGGCCTCATTATAATTCTCACCATGTTTAAACAGGCGGCCGCAGAACGCAAACAAAAGCAGATGAAATTTGAAAAGTATTATCAATATTGCAGATAGTGGATGCCCTTTCCAATCACAAGCTGCATATCTCTCACAGCAAATATATGGTTGAGTAGTTCATTCATTTCTATTAGACCCCTTGTATGTTTCCCTGTGGCTCATATATATTTATGCAGAATTGATGAAAAGGCCAAACAAGCTACCATTAGATATGGGTTGAATTCACTAGCCTGGCCACGCTAAAGGTACATTTAAAAGGCATTACTTTGCAGTGACGGATCTCTCTCTTTGTTCTGCTCTTTCCCTGGGATCATTCCTCATGCGTTCCCTGCCACGAGCCAGCTTTTTGTTGCTTTATAGTAGTATGTGTACGCATAGACGGGAGTGTATGTGTGAGCAGTAAAGAAATAAAACTGCTCCATAGCTGCATTTTCAGCTGTTTTGGTTTATATGTGCATATGTGTATTTACCTATATACTGTACATCTGTGATACTTTATATACCCATTCATGTTTGTGTATGTGTGTGTATATGCATGCATGCGTCTTGCACTATGCGCCACTCCATGTATTCTTCAGCTCTGTTAATAGCTGGCTGCTGGAGCAAAATAATTGTCATTTTCCAGCCAGTGGGTCTAAAGTCATACAACATAATGAAATGTATAAAAAAGAGGGGGAAATGGCAGACAGGAGGCATGCTAAATCAAATGTAGAGAGATCTGAATAATTTAGGGCACAGGAAGGCGAGAGGAGGAGGAGGAGGTGCAAATGGAAAGATGGTGAAAAGTATCATTTAGGTTGACAGCGCTATGTGCTAATGTGTGTGCATCTATGAGGGCAGTGCAATATCCAGGGTAATGGTGAATAGAGAAATAAAGAGTGATCACCGCTGGCTGTTAAGCAAGTACAAATTTTATTTGATGACTCTCTTCTCTGATTGATTGATCAACCTGTTCGCTCAACTGCCCCCCCCGTTACCGAGCTTATGCTGCCGATGGTGCTCGCGTTTCCTTGGCAGGTGTATCTGTAACTAACACATTAACTAAACCAGGCCAGAGCACTCAGTGTCCTCTGACAGCCTGTCATTTAAGCTCCGCAGCCAGAGAAAGGTAGAAAATACTGGGAAGGAGAGGGGAGAGGAGGGGAGGGGGAGGAAAAACAAAGAGAGGGAGAGGTGGGGATTAAGATGTGAAAAAGAAAGACGGGAAGATTAGGAGAGTGAACGAGGAGGTGAAGAGGAAGAGTGCGAGTAATGAGGGAGGTGTGGAGGGGCAGTGAGGACAGGCGAGGTTGACCTTGTGGGAGACAGACCCCCCCCCCCCCCCACACACACACACACCCACACTAACCTTAAAACCAAGCCTTAATGCTTAACAACACTTTCAAGTTGTGAGGACTGAAAGAAAAAATGTCCTCGCAACAATGGTACTGAAAAAAAATGTTCCACACAATGTAATAAAGATGTACACACACATGCACACACACACACTCCTAAATCCCTGATTACCATGGTGTACACCTGTCCAACATAATGATGGTATCTGGCACAAACTGCAGTTGTCTCTAGAACAGGTACAAAGCGCTCTCGCGTGCACCTGCACACAAACACGGAGTGACCACGTATACGCGCTGCACCAGCCTCCCTCGTTCCTGCAAGGACATTGTCTGAATGTGTGGCTGCTTCCTGCATGTTGAAATCTTAACATGTGTTTGTGTCTATAGGGCCTGCAGAGGCCTGTCTAATGGAGATGCAGTTTTATTGTGTATCAAGCAGGCAAACTGTTGCCAGCTTTTCTGGAGCTGAGGTGGGCTGCAGCTGGTGATGAAGCGCAGCCAGCATGTAGTCAAGGCTGACATATACCATCTACTGGTGACAGCAGCATCAGTGATACAGATGCAGACACGCGTGCAAACCCACACACACTCACACATAGAGGCATGTCATCATCACAAGGATAATTTACAAAAGTAATGGAGAGTTATAAAGGTATTCAAGTTTTGGTTTTCTCTCTGATCATTCAAAAGATTTTTCAGGATTACGACAAAACCTGTTATATCCTGGGGCAAACATCAGGATGACTTTGTTAATCAGCAAATCACAGATGGTGTTGCTCCTCACATGGCAAACATACAGCAAATCTGACTTAAAAAAATATAAAGCCCAGGTGTCCAGGCTGATAGTGTTTTGTAAAACCTGTTTGCTGAAAAGCTGCGTTATTTGTTCTTGTGCATTGAATCACTTTGTATTAACTGGCTATGAAGACAACTCACAGCTCCAGTACGTTGTAATTCATTAAGAATTTATAAATATAGTCTTCTCCTCTTATCTTTACAGCAAACGTTTCTATTAAAGCATGATTAAGGGATAGCTCCACATTTTTTTCAAGTCTGTCAGACTTGCTTTTGTCATTCTTTTTTATCTTAGTGACCATGACTAGATTTGTTCTCAAAGCCCTTCAAATAGAAGGACAAACTCCATAGTTGTTGTCCTGTCTTAAATGTATCCAAATGTGTATTTCAAGCTAATATGAGGCTTTAGTCGTCTACGTTAATCAGTTCAAGTGCACATCTTCCACAGTTGAAGCCTTTTAGAATAAAATCATCTCTAGTGTGTTTCCGTATTGAGTTACAGTAGTAGATAAAGTTTGTAACACTTTTGACCACAGCAAACATTAGGTTCTCTTTCGTTCGAGACTGTCTCTCCACCCTGTTACATGTTCCATGTGTACGGGGATAATGAACTCTCACGTCAGGGCGCTTGGAGACTTCTTTAGGACACACCGGATCTTCCAGTCACGCCTCCTGCGGGAGGTATTTAACCGTCGCGGAGACGTGACCCCAGTGATATAGACTGATCGGAACCCTACACCGAGCGGCGTCGAGCTGGAGAGACAGTCTCTTCACTCAGAGAACCGGGGTTACACCGTAATCCCCGCTTTTCAGTTTTTCCTCCCTTCACCTAAACTGAAAGGATTTTACAGCAAGTAAAACCTGTTACACTGTTTATGCGCACACCTGAC
>JAUMHF010000017.1:22702777-22730038 GCA_032359275.1 Microctenopoma steveboyesi | reverse complement strand
TTTTTCCTCCCTTCACCTAAACTGAAAGGATTTTACAGCAAGTAAAACCTGTTACACTGTTTATGCGCACACCTGACTATTGTTTGTGTTGACAGACTCGACAAATCGTCAACCTATCCTTGAAATTAAAGACTAGAGTAGATGTGCCAGATAAAAGCAGGAGACAGGTTGACAATCACAACAAACACGTAGTCTTGAGATTCACACGCACACAAACATATTGTACATTGTAGAACAAACTAACTGAAATTATTCACTCATAAATGTAGGTTTCATCTTATATTTTTTGTCAGTTTAATTTGAAATGTCATATTTATATCACCGTGTTTGCTTAACACAATACAATACATGGAATCACGTAATAGTTATAGAAGTAACATAACAGTTTGATAGAAACTGTAAGTGACAATATTACATTTATTTATGAGCAAAGCTGTTTCAGATGATAGACAAACAAAATAAGTATTACAGTTCCAAATGTCGCAATGGTAATGTTAATATAAATGGAAATAAAAGTATACATTATTATACTCAAGAAAACCTAATTAAAATAATTCCTCAAAAGTATTCGTTAACTGAAAGAAGATTTTTAAGATTACTAATTGAGACACGATTAATCTTCCTCACTTCAGCACCCTCGAACAATCTGACAGAAGCCGGGTACACAAATAGTAACAAGGTTAAAAATGTCAACAGTGTTAACAGCAGAGGAGGGAAATTCCTCCAGTAAAGAAAAACTGAAAATGAGCATATGGATGCCATAACTCTTGTCCATCTGTTCTACGTAGTGGCAATACGAGCATATACTGTACACTACATTCAGCTCCTGCAGCGCTGCAGCCCACGTGCATGCTGTATCTCCACAAGACCGTAGCGTGCACTCAATTTAGTTCCGTTTTGGTGAAAACTAATTCTGAAGTCACATCTCCTGCCGCACAGCAGACACAAATGGAGCAAGACCACAAAATCTTGTTTGGATCCAAGACGTAATTCCAGGCCACAGGCAGAGTTACTGATATTTTCTTTACCGTTGAAGGTAGTTATGTGCCTTCTATAAAAAGCATTGTTAACAGGTTTTGTGTTAATACAAATGAATACATTTTCTGTTATTCAGTCAAACTGTGGTAAAATAGAAGTCTCACATTGTGGCTCTAGAGATGGATGGGAGCAGGGGTGTTTATATTTATGTTTTTGTCTCAGTTTGAACAACTTTTTTTATTTTATTGCCCTTATGCAGCTTTAGGAAATGAACAATTGCCCTGTGACTGGCTTAAAGTGGAAGGCAGCTGAAGAGGCACCTGCCCCCCTTGCCCCACTGTAGGTCCACCCCTGCCACACTTGCTGTATAAATGATAATAATCCTAAAAATCACTGAGTTGGAATTATTTTATAATTTTGTTAGTTTTAGTTGCTCAGTAAATGCCAGTTACATGTGCATTACAATCACAAAACGCCTGTCAGTGGAACATAATGGAGAATTTATGTATTTCTTTAGTTTTAAAGGTAAAAAATGTATATTTCTTTTATTTCCACTGTGTCCTTATTCCCTTTTCACTCTGTGAAATATACCAGATATCTTCCCTTACCTCTTTCATCAGACAAAAATGTCACATAACCTCTGCAGTTTATACAGATGCTGATAAATGAATACACGCCGTTACCTGACACACTGGATGCATAGTGTGCTGTCCAGCAACCGTGGGGGTTAGTGGTTCAATCCCCAGCTCCTCTGTTCCTCAGTGTGTGTATGTGTGTGTGTGTGTGTGTGCGCATTGGATTTTTCCACTAAATTCAAATTCACATTAGACTTCACATAACTTGTTAAGACTTATCATGAGAGCACTTCTGTGCCCCAGATGCAATCTGGCAGTATTGTAACACAGCCACATCACCAACTGGGAATAACTAACAAGACAAACCCGTAATCAGCTTCACTAAAAGGCAAACTGTCATTAGAAGCTACAGAGGTGTCAGTGCTGTAAATTAAACAATAAGATTCATGTGGTTGCGGTTTGAATGCAGACGTCAAGCGAGCGGTTGTCTGTCATCCACTGCTCCTTGGGTGTTCCTGCAGATCAGAGAGAGAGAGAGAGCGAGAGAGGGAGGGGGGGGGGCGAGGAAGGGGGAGCAAAGCAAAGTCCTGTCCAAGAAGACGTATTATTGTCCAAGAAGTATTAGTTCTCTTTTTAATTTTAGCAAGACTAGGAAGTCGGAATTCAAATGAAAGAATCGGTTTCCATCCAGCTAATAGTAATCCATAATCCCACCGACGTGTCTAAAGCACAATGTGGTCGCTGTGATTAACGTTAATGCCTCCCCTACTCAATTTACTGAAATGTTGGAATGAACACATTTGGTTTGGAACCAATGCGCTGGCTTGTGTTTAAAAAATGTGGATGGGTGGGGAGGTGTGTGTGTGGGGGGGGGTGTAGGGATGAGACAAAAGTGATGGAAATACTGTAAAAAAGGGAGAGAGAGAGAGAGAGAGAGAAGAAAAGACGAAGTTAGAAGAGAACAGTGGGAAAAAGCGATTTTTAAAAAATCTGGGGTGGATAGAGAGGAGGTAGTGAGGGTGTTTGGATCGGGGGGAAAAGGAAAATGAAGATGAGATGGCTGAGAAGAAACAAAACAACTTCCTGGGTGATAATTGGTCCACGCTGGTCTCATTTTAAAGCTATAGCCTAATGATTTTAATTTCTCCAAATGGCACACTTTGTGGACGGACAAGGAAAAAAAAGAGTGAGAGAATGAGAGCAAAAAAGAAAAGTGGTATTAGAATAATTAAACGCGAGAAGAGGGGTCGCAGTTTCATTTTCAGCAACACTTCAAATGAATTCCTGTAATGATCCTGAAACCTTGAAAAGGCAAAATCCAATCAAACAATATCTACTGGGCTTCATTTTCCGTGCTGGGGGAATGACCCCTCTTTGTCAAAGGGCGAGTCATGCAGAATGTGGGTCGCCATAGACATACAAATGAAGCGCGGACAATTTGGTCTAGTTAAAGCTATTATGCCTACAAGTGTGTGTCGGGGCATGTGTCTGCGCACAACTTTGTGCGTGCGCCTTCTTGCGTTTGTGGGAAAGAAAAGCGCATGATTATCTGTGCGTTTGAGCCTGTGTGTGTGTGTGTGTGTGTGTGTGCGCGTGAGGGAGCGAGTGTGCTGCAGCTTTAACACTTTGCAGCTTTGATATGACTCATTGTAAATGATGCCATGGAAGGTCAATTGTGGAGATCAAAATGGCTGTTGATGGAGGGGAAGGGAGAAAATGTGTCATGTTTTTCCCCCTCACTGCATACTGCTGCGGAGGCATTTTGATTTAAAACAATAAATGGATCTGCTCAGGGTTATTTCTTTCTGACTGGCGCCATCCAAAATAACACCCCTGGCCCATATTTCTTGGAGAAGCCTCATGCTTTGCACCCATTGTTTTTACTCCCTCCCCTACCTTTTGACCATTGGAGAGGTAATCAGGCATGAGTGCCGTGGATTACGGCACGAGTGGATGAGCAGCTGCAATGCTCCAATGACCTTTTGTTACTCATTACTGGACCTCCAAAAAAACAGAAAAGAAGGGAAAGCGAGAGATGAGAGAGCGATAGAATGAAAGGAAAATACAAAATCTTGAGAGATATTCAGTTCAGTGACCATGATGTGTTATTGTCTGCCTCACCTAACCCAGAGCAGATGTTAAATGGACTGATTGACAGACCTAATCTGTTCTATGGGAAAATATGGGATGGTGATGGAACAGGAGAGGGAGGGTCTAAATTTTAGGAAAAGGTGAGGAAGGGAAGAGAAGGTGACGCAAAGAAATACTTCGAACAAGGTGGAAGAAGGGGAATAAAAAAATTTAGGGAGCAGAAGAGAGAGGGAGGAGGGGGGGTGTGGGGAAGGTATTTACGCGTGGTAATTGCGTCACCGGAGGGGGCAGTCTCATATGTTTGACCTACAGGTCCTGCAGGTGTCTAGGCCCTGTACACACACACACACACACACACACACACACTCACAATCACACATTACAACTGTCTGCTCTCCTCAGTACAAAGGAACAGTGCAAACATTACGTGCATTTGGCAAAGACTCTCATGTCTGTTATAAAATGCAGCAGCAAGGCCAACTCTGGCACATACATGCAAATAAAAAGACACACAATAACGCACACACTCTGGGACTTATTCCAAACTAACATAAAAAATAACTACTTAAAAATAGGGTGGCGCTCTTCCTCTGATATCCATGCAGATGCTTTGAAACCTTAAAGCCCTCAATGCTAAAAGCAATTCAGATGTGAATATTGAGTGATTGAATGCGTGCCAGAGAAGAGGAGGCGGAGGTGGCAGCGGTGGTGGAGGAGGAGGAGGACCCCCACACCGCCACCACCCCTACCCCTCTTCTCTCCCAATGAAATGATTTCTCCCACAATTAATGCAGTGCACCTGTGATGCTCGATAAAGAGTACCGCGCTGTGCACAGGTGTGGAACATTAGTTCTGGGGGTGTTCCTTGAAAAAGACAAGCTTCTCCCTCTCTCCCCTGTAATAACACACTATGACACACACATTCACCAGTGGGGAGTGCAGACACGCACGCATTTTCAGCATAGGAAGGGTGGGGGCAGTAAGTGTGCTGATGCTGTGAGAAAAGTAAAAATATGTAAATGAACTTGGTGCCCAAGAATTAATCCTGTCATTCACAGCACTGCACCCGTCAGAGCTCAGGTAACCAACTCTGAATGCATGTCTACATCGCTGCCCGTGTGTGTGTGTGTGTGTGTGTGTGTGTGTGGAGCCTATATGGAAAACGGGAGAACCTGCTTTGAAACTCGTTGTTGCTCACTGGATGATCTACACTTAAACAATCTGACTTTTTGGTCCAACGAGAACAAAGAGCTACGAACTCGTACAAATGACAAGAGGTATGAAAACATAGGAGCCGGTCCTTGAGATAAATAAAGGAGCAGACATATTAAAGAGTGTGGGGGAGTCAGAGGAGCAGCAATAAGAAATGTAATAGTAGGTAATCTGTTTGTCTTACTTATGTCTGTTTTGATGCTCATAGCTTAACCCTGTGTCTAACTGGGTCATTAAGTAGCCAAACACTGTCCCAGATAATCCTTTAGAATTAAGTATGTTTGCATGTTCATGTCGAATATTCAATACAGTGCAAATATAGCTTCAGTACGCTGTGCTGCTGCAGTTCAAAACTGTAAACAACAGCAGACATATGTTGTTCTTAATGAATGTTCACATGGATGATGGGTGCTGAGTGGACACTGGCTCATGTCCACAAACTGGAGGAGATGATATATGACATGTAGAGTGTTGCACAGACAAGTGTAATTACATTTTTTTTCTCCAGCTTTTTCCTTTTTTAGATAACTAAAACAACAGGGCACAAGAGAGCTATGACATGCATGAACCAGCGATGACCATTTTGCTACCTGCAAGCTTTAGGTGGAGTCAAAAACTACAACACTACTAGTGTTACATCAGAACTTTGCCACTCAGCAGGAGCATGACTGTAATTTCCCAACCACTGGACTGCTTTTGTTGTCTTTTGTTTGTTTGCCTTTTTCAGCACGGCTCACGTTGTTTGGGGCAAATATGCAGCCGTTTGTGTCTCTACACTCATCCCACGTGTAGATGCACCATGTTGTGTGAATTTCATGTGTAAAGTTGAATTTCTGCTACCACTTCCACTTTTGTAAAGATAGAAAGAGAATTACAGCGGGTCAAAAGAAAAGTTATAGTTTATGGCTATATTGTGGAAATTTTAGAAACAAATTCTGCTGCCTCGGATAAGCGGGTCCTTATTTCACACTGTTCTACTCATTCCCCCATTATTGGGGGCAATGGGGACCTAATTGTCAGAGAAGTGAGTTTGTGACTGGCTGGTCTTTGGTTCCATCGCGTGCACCGGTGTAGTTCCTTTAGGGTGACAAGTGCTAGCACAAAGTTCAGTACACACAGATTTAAGTGAACTTTGATATTTCCCAGTCATAGAACATGAAGAATTCACGTTCATTTCTCTGTCACCTTTGTTGCAGGGAAGTGGGGTGAAGAGATTGATGTGATTGGCTCTTATTCCTTATAAAATGTAACTAACCTACACTCTGAATGCCTCCCACAGCCAACAAGTGAAAATAGAGAGGTAACATGAGAAAGTAATCATTAAGTGTGTTCACATATAACACTGCTGGCTGGGACAAAGCACGACTTTTTCCACCCTGATCAACAACAAATGATAACCCTGAGCAAGGCCCCTAATCCCAGCTACACCAGTGCCAGTCCTGCAGGTCTCCACCGTGTCAGGCTGTGTACATAGCCTTTCACAGAGTCTGACATGCCAGCCCAAAGCATTGAAGAAGACGACATTAAACTCCCACATCTGGATGAAAATGTTTGTTGGATTTAGATTGCAGTGTACTCTAAATGCAATAAATATATGCTGTGAAACTACTGTAGTTTTCCTTGCTCTTATAAAAGTGAGTGGTTTGGAACAAAACTATTTAGTACAGAACCTGCTCTCAGACTTCAATGATGACACATATTCCTTTCAAACTTATTAATGTTTTTGAAATCAAAGTTTTTACTGGTCGGACCACCTGTGTTAAGACTGGGTATGGCTGCAGCTGGTTCCTCATTTACCTGGAACCTAATTAATCCATTAATCGCTGGGATTGGTCACAAGTGAAGACACCTGCTACCCCACCTGGGTTTCTGTCAGATGCCACCGTGTTTAGATAGAAATCCACCAAAGTCATTTCCAAAAGCCTGCCTGTTCCAAATCTGTGATGTCTGAAGGGTTGTATTCCAGGGTGATTGCTACTTTGGCAGCCAAGTAAAAGAACAACCAAAGCCATTATGAGGAATTAAGTGTGTTACCACCAAAGTACAGTGAAGGTAGTCACATCGCAATAGTATTGAAATAAACTGTTAAAATGCATTTGATGCTGTTGTGTATGTTAAGCAAAGTAACATTTTCTTTTCGCTCTACTTTAAATTCAAGCAATCATTTTTAGAGCAGGTGTCACATTTTTTACGTGGAGAAATATCTCATTTGGGTATAAAACACTTTATGTTTTCACAGCTGAAAATGAGTTTGGTGCCTCAGAGCTACATCATTAATTATGCACTTGACTCGAATCTGGATAAGTCACACTCTGACCTTGGGCTGTGGCAGTCGTGTTGTGACCTTTTTACCTCTTTGTGAGAACAAGGGCCCACATACAGTATTCCCACACCGTCATCTGGAAACATCATTGTCCTGTCCTCGCTTTTAGTTCTTAAGAAGAATGAGTGTATTGTTGCAATCGCGTCACATGGAAATAACTTCTGGAGCAGCCTGACAGTTGAAAGAGAGACATTTACATTGTTCATACACTGAAAGTGGTGACAATGTTTTTTGCCTTTTTTCTGTTTTACAATTTATCAATACTTAGTGTACATACAATGCAAGTAAAAGTGTTATATTCTAAATGCTAATGCTAATAACCTATTGCTGATTACAGCGGCCTTATGTGTAGCTGTAGTGGATGATGGTTGGAGCTAGATCTGTTCATACTTTGGGGAATTAGGATAGTGTTGGTGCTCCATACAGTGCCTTTACCCGAGGTTAAGTTTATAGCCATTAAAATGTGTCAATGTCAGAAGCCCCTAACCCCTAACATGGTCCCCTTTCCCCAATGTTTGGCTTCCCCAAGCATGTTTGCCTTTCCCGGCTGGAAAAACCTAAAGCTTACACTAGACTATGCAACTTGACCTCTATCAACTTAGTTTAGCATGAAGCATCTATCCATTGGGATTTGACAGTTGTTATGAAATCACAATAAATTACATAAATAATAAACCCAAAATGCAAACAAACATTTTATAATAAAATACATTCTGTACACTTAACACAGACTTCAGATTGTCTCTATTTATTTTTAAGATTATGATCTTTCACTAACTAATGTTCTTTTGTTGAACTTTGGTCTGTGGTGTGCTCTTTGTTTGACCACCGGCTACTTCAACCACCTCTGTTTCCACTAATACATGTAATGCTTTATTCTTTGTACTGCAATACAGCCAGTTTCTATGAAATCACAGCTTCAATTTGGTTGCATAGGAGCATCATTTTTAGAAGGCACCGTTGCCTTTCATACTGTAATTATGATGATTTGATTCACTGTTAATCTAAAAATATTGATTGGTGCAGCTTAAAATGTTTTAAAAAAGTGCATGTGACATGTTATGCAGCCCAGCTTAGTGTTCTAAAAGACTTGGAAAAAGTTTTTCCATTTTTTCTACACCTAATAAAATCTATACATTAAAGGCTGCATGTTTTAGCACGTGCAAGCCTGTGTTTGATGTATCCGCAGTCTCTGAAGGCAGGAGACAAAAAATACAAACTTGAACCTGCGTCTCAGTTTTCTCGAGCTGTCTGATACATTTAAAATGCTAATATAAGTCTAAACTGATTAATAATTAAACAATTACGGTCATGAATCAATAACTTCTGCACATATTTTTCATTAGTAAATTGCACAGAGTAAACAAAGAAGCAGTATTACCAATTCAAATGTGGATAAGAAGGGGTGGGTGGGGGGGGGGGCATTCTAATCGTCCTAACTTTGATGAAAAATAAACATTCGAGACAGTCACTCAAACAGTAAGGCCTCTGGTACAATTTTCCAAAGTAGATCATGTTGTTGCTTTTGATACAGTTAGTTGGTTGATTATTCACGTAAACATGGCTGGAACATTTTTAATGAAGTAGTCCAATATGAGAAATTCATGATAAATCTGGTGTGTGTGTGTGTGTAGTCAATGTACAGAACATTTGGACAGATTTGATGCCCATCTGAGCCTCTTTAAAGTTGAACTGATTTCTGTGGCAATCTGTCTCTAGTTTGAGGAACTCGGATGCTGCAGTACAAAAGGAGGGACTTTCCACGGCAAGCTCCGGCACAACTGTTAACGTGCTTCAGATTAACGCATTAACGGCTTGTTTGACTTTTTTGCCATGTCTTTTGAAGCCTGTGTTTGCCGTCAAACATATATTTCTAGCTGCGCCGCAAAGTCAAATAAAAAGAAACCTGCTGTGATTTTGTCCGTTCTGTCTATTAATGTCAAAGTGACACAGACATGAATCGTTTTTTTTGTCTGTGGTTCATTGTGTACATGCTCTCTCTGTCTCTCTCTCTCGCTCACTCTTTCTGTCTCTCCCTTTCTCTCCCAAATGCCAGCGTGGTAATAGCTGATGCCATGGCAGTAAGTGTAAAGCTGAGAAACAAGGATAAAAGCATAAACAAATCTGTGATAAGAAATATGACATGGCTATCAGCATGCAGAATAAGCCCAGCCCTGCGAGCACAGGCACCCAGATTAATGATAAATTACGAGGACCTAGGCTTGTTTATAGCACTCATTTTCCCTGCCGCACCTGCTCATATTCTCTTGGCCTAGAGCAGCCCCCTCTCTCTTTTTCTATTTTCTCTCTCCATCTCTCATACTCTTTCACCCCCCGTACACACACACACACACACACCATACACACACACACACACACACATATGCAGACATCTTCCCCTCCCTCTGCCATCCCCCCTTTTCTTTTTCTCTGAGTAGGTGCTTATTTAAAATGATCCTGTGTTTCTAAAGCACTCTGCCAAAACCGGTGGGACACCCCATGAAAACATAATCTGTGGGTGTATAATTGATGTCTTAAAGGAGAGGAGAGGGCAAGGAGAGAAAATATTAAGAGGGGTAAGAAAAGAAACGGGGTGAGTTAAGAAGAAAGCGGGGTGGGGTACGAGAGGTTTACTGTAAATTAGAAACTGAAAAAATGAGTGAGGAAGATGCAAGTTAGAGACGGAATAAAAGGTGAGCAGAGAGAAATATGTTGATGCATAACAAAAGAGAGAGAGAGAGAGAGAGAGAGAGAAAGAACGATAAAGCCGGGATGAGATGAGAGCGGTGGACAAGCACAGCGAGCTCCTGGTAGCAGCTCTTGTAATAATACACCACCCGGCATCAACGCAATGCTTAATTTTAATATTAATTACAAATATCTCTTCGCACAACAAGGAAATAATATGACAATCACTTTGGCCCCGAGTACTGTATTAAATGCAAAGTGGGGCTAAGGGTGAGAACAGTCAATATGGAGAACTAAAGTCTGGAGCCCCCCCTTTCTACCACCACCCTCCTTTCCTGTGTCTCCCTCCCTCCTCCCTCACCTCATTACATGAAGTGTGAATGTTAATTCTAGTGGGTTTATTAGTTAGAATCAAGAAGGGAAAAATGAGAAGAGGTTAGCATTTTTATTGTTCATTATAAGTGGCTCTCCGGTGGTACCTGGGAATTTTTTTTTTTTTGGAGCATGGTGCGTGTGTGTTTGGGGTTAGCGTGGGGTGGGGGGGCATTGCTGGTAGGCCGAGTGTGTGTGTGTGTGTGTGTGTGTGTGTGTGTGTGTGTGTGTGTGTGTGTATGAAGGTGGGGCGATAAAGGGGCACTGGGTGGGTGGTTTGGGAGAGGGGATACTACGAGTGGCTATTGTCTGATTCATAATTATATTTTTATTATGACTGAGCTTGGGGGCCCCTTCACACTGTACAAAGCAATTTCTAGTAGAGAGCGCTACGAGGGCAAAGTGTTTACATACCAAATTATAAGAATATACTGACAGCGTTTGGTTGTTAATAAGCCGTAATCACTTCCCCTAATTTAATCCGGTTGCTATGGTAAACAAATGACACTTGAGGCTGATGGCGGTGAAGGAGGAGCAGGAGGAGAGGAAGATGTGTGCCCAGCTGAAGGAGGAAGAGAAAAATAGCTGATGAAAGAAAACAGACATGCGCAGACACACACACACACACACACACACACACACACACCCTCCTCTGACAAGACACCTGCTGTCCTCGGCGCACCGTTCCGGAGGTTGTGTGTGTGTGATCTAAGCATGAGAGGAGTGGGACTGCTCTTGTACATGCATGCGTGTGTGTGTCGGTCAGAGACAGCTGCCTGTGTAGTCAGCAATGCTACTCTCCTCAGAAAGCAGAAAATTGAGCGGGAATTCGGCTAATTGTATGGAATGATTGATGCTAGCGGAAGCTACACTACATTAAAAAACACAAAAAGCGCGCTCCTAAGTGTGCAGACACACACACATAACGGGCGCAATTATGTACCCCACGCACACACGCACGTGCACATGAAGACGGCCTTTAATGACTGTATGAAGCGTGCCCGCACACACTTCCTGTCTGCCGCACACACTCATTCTTGCAAATATTTCAGACAAACAGTGGTTGTTACATGGCATAGAGCAGATCTCGATCTTGTCCAGTCTGCTTTGACCTAAGCACTCTACCAAAGTTATGTGATTTCTATGATCTGTGAACCTTATGTATCTTTGTAATCTCTATCTAAAGTCAGTTCAGCCACAAGTTCTACACACATCTCAAACATATTTAAGGCAAACAAGACACTTCATACATGGTCACAATTTAAAGTTTTGTAATCTTTTTAGAATCTTTTAAAATGTTTTAAGTTTTAGAATTTTGATTAGTTTACAAATATATAAAACATATACATATATGTAAAAAAAAAACTTTACTTTGTCACTATGAATTAGTGATGGGCAAATGACGTAGCCTCATCATTAACAACTACTCACTAAATAAATGAAAGTTTGTCCTTTGTATAATTACTGTTTTAATCTCTTCTTTGCAGGAACCCTGTGGAGGATCTTGGGTATGTTCCACCCATGTAATTCATTAGACCGACTGCTGGCAGGAATGTAAATTGAGGTCCTTTGTTCCACCTGTGGCTGGTTGATTTTGTGACTGCCAGGATTTGACAAACAGGTATGAGACAAGAAAAGTAGCCTGTAGCCATGAAATATTAGTGCTAGAAATGTTATTTCCCAGGAACCTTGTTTGGTTTAAAGGTCCAAAGGGGCCAAAGCCCCAGGATTATTCAGAACATCAGGCTGCTGATGTTTTAAATGTGCAGTGGTTGAGCAGATTTTATGTGACCAACAATAAATAGACTCTGAGTGGAAAGTGACGAGATGTGAAATCACTGATCAACTCTGCTGAGTTTCTCCCTTCATAAAGTCCTAGCCCCTGACTGGGAACAGTAAAGCAACTGAATTCCTCAAAAGGCTCCTGGTCTCCAGGAAAAGTTACTGCAGTGGCATTGTACTTTACTTGGGAGAATTTCAATCCTCTCTATATGAGCCCTACAGTGAATCCAGCTCTTTTTAAAACGTCACAGACTCACACAGAGTCGACCTATGAGTTTGCAAGTTATCCTGTATTCTCCAGAGCTGGATTTACATTTTCCTCATCAGTGAGTATGAATGGGTATCTTGTCCAATCTGCTTTGACCTCACATAAGCAGAGAGATGTGTCAGAAAGGGACTGACACATATGACGCAAAACAACTGTGACTAACTGTAACATTTCCCAGTTACAAGTCCCCTGCACCCCCGATTCTATGCACAGTGAAGCTGAAGCACAACCTGAGTAACTTATCATTTAACAGTGATACTTGTTTTAGAAGAATGGCTGACTGGATGACTGCAAAAAGTGAAGAGTCAGACAGAAACCGTGAGGGGAGAGAAACAGAGACAGAGAGAGAGAGGTTATAGAATGCAACACGGCTCCTCAGCTGAACACCAACCCGAGTCATGTGCCATGTGTACCGACCATTAGTCTTTTTTAAAACTTGTGCTGAAGTAGCCTCAACTTTGATTGATAAGAAATTAGTGGACAGGTAGACTGTGTGTAGAGAGACTTTTTCAGGGACAAGCACGCTATAAAATCCTGATGCACATGAGATTTTGAGGCCAGTGATGAACAAGCCTGATCTGATGTTCGGTTTTCTTCCTAAAAGACAAATACAAAGACCTGGTGAAGACGTAAGGATGGCAATGACAATGAGCATGCAGGAGGAGGAGGAGGAGGAAGATTGTGATTCCAGCCGCACCACTCGAACCCGCTAACAGCACGAGGCGCTGATTACTTATAAATTCATCTCCATCAGAATGATTGTTTATTAGGATGCGTGTTCACTGCTGTCAGATGGGCTGTATTGCTTCTGCATTGAGATATTAACACTTCACATTTTAAAAACAGCGTCTTATTTCACCATGAATCCCGACCTTGTTTTCTTATGGGGGTGGGTGGAGGTGGGGGGCTCTGCCACACAAGGAAGAAGAATCCGTGTGGTCTGCTCCAGTGGGTTTATCTCCTCACAGTGTGAAAACCTAAAAGAAAAAAAGAAATCTCCACTTCTGCAGTCTAATCCAGCAAATAACACAGACAGAGGAGAAAGGGGTTGAATGGTTGACAATGGCTTTTAATTCAAAACCCTTTCAGAGGAGAAAATCCTTACCTGTCATTCTTTAGTCCGAGTTGCTACAGCACAGCTGATTGCATTGCTTCAGTGTCCCTGTGCTGTAAATCCACTCTCCTGCAGCCTACTTAATCAGTCACTCTTTAATATTGCCTAACAAGATTTATTTTTTTCTGCAATGGTCACTGGTAGCTGGGAATTTCTTTGAAATAGTTTAAAAGGTAGCAGCATCATTAGGGGATGAAGCTGGTCACGTTAGCGGCTTAGCGAGTTTGGATCCATTGAAGAGGAGCGAGAGAAAGAAAATGAAGACAGAGGACAGTCATCCTCGTGGCTCTGCTAATGGTTTTCTTATTCTGTCTATCTTCTCTTATAGATGCATATCAATACATATCTTAGCGTCTGCATTGAGCCTGCCACATCCAATATCGCCTGAACATTTTACATAATTATTATTTTCAGGAGTCACTGGGGTCTCATAGAAGGGAATGTAAGTGACAGGCATTTAAAATGGTTTTTAAATCATGCGGGATAACCAGGGCCTTTCAGAAATAATTGTGTCAAACTGCTTTTCACCTTTTTCGCCAATCAATATGCACACTTATTCATGGGCAGACGACTATCCATCAGAAGGCAGCGCTGCTCTTTAATATACATGCTTGCATTTTAATGGGCTACTTTCACAACAATATGGGAGACAACAATGAGTTCCTGTGTAACATTCCCTGTAAAAAAAAGGAAAAAAATGATGATACAGCCTCTTTCACATTAAAGCGCAGCACAGACTCACGTGTTCTTACGCGCATATGTAGTCAATGCACACACACACACACACACACACACACACACACACACACACACATACATTTGCATTTGTGTGTGCACGAGGTACGTGCTCACCCAGTCAGTTTGTTAAGTGGTGGCCCAAAGTCGATGTAATCGCATTCACTTTGTTACACGGATCGGAAGTGATTTAAAACTAGATTTCATGCATGCTTTCATACTAATTCTCTCGCTCGTATTTTTCATTTTGGCCTTAAAAAAAGCTGAGAACAATCGAGAATTACTCCATTCTCCAATTAAGCTTCTAAACAGGACCAAGAGAGGGGGAATCTATTCATTTTCTTTTGATTAAAATTATCGCCACTCGCAAGGAGCTTTGGGGTTTATATATTAAATAATGCATCATTTTATAATTATATAGAATATATAGATTTTTTAAATAGGATACTGGGCAAAATGGCGACTTTAATTAGATCGGTGTGTAAGATATCTCGGGGGTATGATAAAACAATGTTAAATATCTCACAATGACTGTAAAATATGTTTCAACAGATAATGAAACACAAATAGGGTCTCGCTTTGCCATGGCTCCTATTTGTCGAAACATCCCCACTTGCATTTTCTGAAATTTCATAATTACATTGAAAATATGATCTGGGGATAACGCAGCTAGGCGCTAAATATGTTGCGTCTAACCCCCCACCCCCCTTTCACCACCTATTCTGAGGCATACATTATCATCCTATTACTATAAGAGGAAATTACTACAGAGAGTCGACTATAACATGGGCCGACCCTTAAGATGCTGTGTTTGGTCTCCTGTCACACACACACACACACACACACACACACTCAACATGTGAGCAAACAAGCAGGCCTGGGAGGTCACCAGCAGAGTAATATGCACGATAATGTGAGATAAGGCCTGAGATTTACAAAGACTTAAAGTGTGTGTGTGCGTGTGTGTGTGTGTGTGTGTGTGTGAGGGAGGTAAGGTGGGGGGCAGGGGCCATATTACAATTAAAGCAGAATTAAAGATGCAGTAAAACAGCAACACTTTGCCAAGCAAACAATGCCTGCAGCCTCTTTCAAAATTACAGTGGGCTAATTTGAAATGAAGGACAAACAGTGGCTGTGTGTGTGTGTGTGTGTGTGTGTGTGTGTGTGTGTGTGTGTGTGTTTCCAGAACCTTCTATTATGACTGCAGCCGTACAGACCCCTTGTTTTGGTCTATATATAAAGTATGTAAATGTTGTCTGGCTGCAACAGTCAGAAGCCTCAATAGAAGTTGACAGCTGAATTATAACCACAGCCGAATCCATCAGTCTTTTGTTTTAACCGGAGAATGGAGCGTTTTTAAAACTCAACAAAGGCCTTTAATCAAATTCTCAAGGTTGTTGGCTTTAGCATTGTATTAGTTTAATAGTTTCTGCTGCACCATTGACGTTAATGACACATTCCTATGTAAATATAATGTGGCTCCCAGAAGCCATCAAAACATTTTAAGGTCCAATGAATACAGTTGCAGTATTTCTCTCCCCCCCTTCTTCCCCATACAGAAATGTCTTTTTATTTAGCAATCTCTGCACAGTGCATGGTGATACAATAAAAAGGAGGGGAGATTGATTAATGGAGACTTTAAGGTAGTGATGCACAGCACTGATACAAATAACTGTGGAGAGACAGAGAAGGGAGAAGATTGTGCCTCCCTCCCTCCTTCTCTCATCCCTTTCACCAACGTGCACACACACACACACACACGTGTGTGAGGGCACACATGTATACACAACACACATTTTAAAAAATCAGATAATTTAACTGTACAGTTTAGAGGCCTGTGGCACAGATTCATCACCCACAATGAAAAGATAATGAAGCTGCTTATTTTCTCACCATTTAGAGATGTGGAAGCATTTAAGAGTAATATAGCAGAATACATTAAAACAGTATCATATTTTCAGAAGCCTCGTAACATGTCACTGTCTGCAAAAAAAAAATGAGGGCATCGTGGCCCATATCTTAAATACGGGAGATAGGCTGCCTTTTGTATGTATAAATTGCATAATCAACTCTTTGGTGGATTTGCTGTATTTAAGTGGATGTTGGCAATTTTAAAAGGGAGAACAAAATCAGATATGTACTTGAGCGCTGGCATTGAGATCACACCATGTATGCAAATATGCCTACATACACAAAACTGAGTGAGGGAGAGAGATGTAATGGAGATTTTTCATGCTAGACGTGTACACATTAGCTGAGAATCAGCATTTAATCAGGACTTCATGTTTTGCTTTCTGGATTTCAGTGTTTTTCTTCAATAGTCTGAAACATCGGACTGAAATGAACATCCTCATGTCACATGTAATGGGCTTTAGGTCCTCAACACATCCCCATGAAGAGAAAGTTACGTACTGTTATTATTATTATTAATGTCAGAAGTACTTAATTGTAATTCTGTAGCAGATTGAAAGCATTTTTTTTACAATTGAATATATTGTTATTAATCGATTAAAAGTGTTGTATAAAGTTCTAGACAAACACATTTGCACGTCTTTTTAATGACATGTGAAAATCACACTAAATATAATGTGAATGTGGTGCAGTAGTATAAAGTAGTATTTATTGTAAATACCTCAAGCATATATTTGTACAGTACTTAAATACAGTGGCAATAGAAAAGTAAGTACATAAATCTTATCCTACGTCACTTTGAATGTTTAACATGAAAGATCGTGACTGTTGTTTTCACTGTGGTGAAGCTCAGATCACATTTGCAAACAGTTCACTTACTTTTTCTTGCCACTGTAAACATAACCAGTTCCAACCCACCACTGTTTGTACCAGTTTTCAGAACGAACAGTTATTGCATAATAATCACATGAGACCTTCGTTGTGCATGGAAACGTTTCACAAATAAAAGCCTCATATGTCTGTAGAGTGAGGTTTGTCACAATAGAAACACGTGGACATGTCTACATACTGGTCTGTAATGTGTTTCCTGTTGTTTTAAAATACAGGTGCGGACAATAAACATATTATGAATATGCAGTATACAACATTTTTAAACCACATGTTAATGTTTTTAATATTTAAACAAATGTAGCATTACATGCACCGTAAGAGACAATTTAAGTAACCAGCCGGAAAAAAAAAGTTCTTTATTGTTCAGCGTGTGAAGCAGTTTATATTATGTACAAATCATCATAAATAGAATTTGCTCATAATCCATTTAGAAAGTGCCTTATAATGGCATGTAAGCACCACTTGAAGAAAAGCACTACCAAATAAAAGATCAAGTGCATTTGAGCATTTCCCTTATACCCACACACCCACACACCGACGCTCACGCTCACACACACACAGATTCATACACACATTGCACGGATTTCTCATGCATCGTCTTCCTGTGTGCTCTGGGCTGTAACATTTGCTTTCTTAGTCAAGGAGAACAATCTCATTTGCAGGGAAACAAATAAGAAAAAAAGAAAGATGTAGCTGCGACAATACCTCAAATTCCATCCTACTTATTTTTGCCAGCCTTTTTTTCTTCTTTTTTTAATTTACAATGCAAAGTGTAAAAATAAACATTGAGGGCTCAATTTAGTGTGGTTTTCAGCCATGGCACTTAATCCCACCCCCCCACCACCCCACCCCTCGTCACAACGAGCTGGAGGTTTAAGATTTTCCCCGGGGAAGTGGTTCTCATCTAGTGAGAGATAGGTGGGCAAAGAAGAAGAACAAGGTTTTTGCATTTCACACTTTCTCTCACACACACACACAGACGTTCAGTGTAACAGATTCTTATTAGCTATAAAGGTGTCACAGAAACAAAACTGTGCACACAAAACACACAAACGCTACCTCTGCCACACACCACCATGGAGAAAGTGGGGAAACAAGCGAAACTCTTACACGCAGACAAAAGAAGAGTTTGTTTGTTTGACAAGGATCTCCACCCCAAACGAAAAAGACATTAAAAGGAAGAAAGCGAGACAAGAATAGGTGAAAGGGAGGAAGATGGAGCGCTGCTGCGTCGTGCCCCTGAGCCATGTGCTTGTCTTTAACCCTGTGCTTTCTGTCAGTCATTCTGCACGGCGTTTAGCTGGAAATGTATTTTTTCCTCTAAGTTTGTGTGACCTTGTGAATCGATTGCTCATCTGGATTTTCCCACTTTTCCCTCTTCTGCTTTTAAAGAGGAAAGATTAGAGTGAAGTCGGGGGGAAAGACTGTCACAAGTGTTAGTGAGATCAGGATGTGTGTTATGTGTAATCACTAACCCTTTGATGATAGTCCTTTATGTGCAGCAGCCTGGTGACAAGCCCCCCACTCACCTGAGCGCCACACTGTCCCACTGCTTTGTAGATGAGATCCCCCTCATCAGGCTACCTACCTGACTAGGAGGACCTCTCAACAGGAGGCACTGCAAGATTAAAATCAGCCAAACCCCCGGCAGACGGACAGAGAGGAAGAGCGAAGCAGAGGCAGAGCAAAGTTATAGATAATCTTTTTTACTTGCTGTTGAGTAAACATACAGTGTTTGTTAAGTCTGTTGCCATGGCCAAGCCAAGCAGCGAATGACGGATGCAACAGCGTTAGCTCACTGATTAAAGCCCTATCTTCTTCAAAGTAGGAGGATTTTCACTCTGACATTTAAAGAACAAACACAATGCTCAGTTGGGTGGCATATTTGCCTATTGTTCCTTTTTAAGATAAAACTTCTGTCCATGTGGAAGTTTAAATCTTCTTGGGTAGCTGTTGTATCTGAGTGTTTTTCTTTATGTCTGGGCGGCTCAGTGCCTCTGTTTGTGTGCATGTGTTTCTATATGGCTCTTCATGGCTGTATATGTGTATGTGTGTGTGCCCCTGCATATAAACCCTTATTCAGATAGACCTCGGTCCAACTTCAGCGGTGGCCCGTGGCCACATAGAGTGGTCTGATAGAGCACTGGAGTCTACGGGAGTCAGACACACTGCTGTTGTATGGCGGGGCCTCTCTTATCGGAGCCGCCAGCACGGTAAGCTAGGATTAGCATGTAGATCTGCGAAGACTGGACGTCAGCACGGGGGACAGTGTTGACAGAAGAGTGGAGGGCGCAGGATGAAGAGGCGGTTACAGCGGATAGAGGCGATGTCGTACTCACCAATAGAGCAAAGAGCAACATTTCAAGCGTCATCCACTGACAGTTGATGTCTTTGCTTTTCCTGCTCTGTTAAGTCACATTGTTCCCTTTCCTTGCACTTCTTTTGTACCCGTGGACGAAGTGCATGCGAGCAGCATGCTTACTTGGACTGTTTTGGTGGTCTGATGTGGCGGATGCACTTCAAAACCACAGAAACATCACACTCATGAAGCAGGCTAAGTGGGCCCTGTTTTTGAAGTCTTTCTTTGAAATAAGCAAGGCAATCCCTTGGCCCAGGGATCATATTCTATTTACGTTCCCTTTGCCAATGACACAGGCAGTGCTGGCCAAATTCACAAAAGAAGATCCACATTGGAAAATCCGGCTAATCCCTGATTGAAAGTTCATGTGTTGGCTTCGATGGATAAGCTCTGGCAGATTTTCCCAGGAAAGAGGAGTAAAGGAAAGGAAAAAAAAAAACGTTAACAAAACTAGGATCCTCTTTGGTTAAAAAGTGGACTCAGTGTCAGTGGCAGCAAAGCAAAGCTCATGTGCGCTTGTCAAGCTCTGCCTTTCATGTTCAAGGCCCAGTTGGTTTTCTTTTCTCGCCCTAAAGGGAGAGGTTATGTCGTTGTCTTCAGAAGTGGCTGAGGTTAGTTGGTTGTTCCAAAGGTTGACAAGGCAGACCAAGCAGTCAGGAATCGTGCCTACCTTCCTTAAGCTCGTCTTTGTCGTCTTATTTTCCTTTTATTGCTTCCTCAATTTCTCACCCATGTCTTTCATCTCTCATGTTCCCAGTCTGTCTCTCCCTCTTTTCCTCCATTCTTTCCTCCCTCCCTCTTTCCCTGGCTTCCTCTAGCCTGCTGCCACTCTCCTCTCTCTCTTCCAGGGGTGGTGGCTATGGCTAGAGAGCCTGCACAGATGGCAGGCCAGCTTGCCTTCAGGGGAAGGGCTCCACAGCTTAAACTTCTTCCATTTTTCCTCTTTTCTTCTTCTTCTCTTTTCTTCAGCTCCAACTTTTGGCCTGCAACTTTTCACGTCTGGCGAGCCTTTATCTCACGGTGCATGATGTGAGGGGGAAAGGCAGGTTCATTGGAAAGGGGTGTGCATGGTGTGGGGGTGTTTGTGGATGTAGTGTTCAAAGATCAATGGGGTGGACATCAGTATGAGTGGAAACCCAACGGAGAGGCCAGTAGAATAGCAGCATTGGCTGTGAGGGGAAACGGACGAGATGATCGTTTGACACAACCCTACAAAAAATCCCATCGTTCTCAAGAACCTGATGCATCTTTGACTTTGAGTTGCATTGACTGATAAATAGGAGGTGCTAGTTCAGTCTTCCTGCCCGGATAATTAGATCCAGTGATTTCCACTCCTCCTTAACAACATAAAGCTTCACTTAGACAATAGAACAAGCACAAGCATTAGCACAAGTCAGAGGTTTCTACTTCGTGTTAACAAGAATCCTTTAGCTCTGTGTCTTCTTGAGATGACCACTGTGATAATGACGATATTACCTCTTGTTATCTCTCCACATGTGTCATTTCACACTCGAGTCAGTGTTAACAATGTTCCTCTAATAGCTCTCTATACTTAAAGCCGTCCCCACCATAAGTGGTCTTGTTAGCAGTGGCTCTTTGCCTCTTCATGGTATCAGCCCAGCAACTTGACCTGCGTCAAGTGATCACCTGATAGCCACCGCTCTGCTTTACGCGTTCTCCACGTCAGCACAGTACGACTCTTTAGACTCTCAGAACTTCTGACAGTGTACAGCAAATCAATTCAAATTCTACCTAAGATACTGTAATACTCAGACACAGACGGGGCTTCATAAAAATCAGAGCCATATTTAGAGCATTTTTATCTATGTTTATATTGTATTATTTATAATTTTACTATTATTATTAAATTAAACTTGTATATGTCACATGTTTGTTATGCTGCCGCACAAAGCAACTATCAACTGGAACTCAAACAAACATGTGAGGTCTTCACAGGTCCAAAGTTTTGGCACAACCCATAACGGACCTATGAAAAAACTAAAATAAGAGCTCCAGTAAGCATGTGCATGACTACATTTAGACCCAATACAAAATGATCTGAACATACTTGAGCTGAACCTCATAACACAGATTCAGTTATTTAGATCAATTAGCAAGCAGCTGTGATGGAACTGACCTCAGACCCATTCAGACCCACTAAAACTAGATCCAACCTGATTAGATGGAGACATCACACTGCATCTTACAAATAAAATTGCTTACTGACGCAAATTAAGGTATTTAGCCAGTATCCAATTGGAATACTTTTGATTAACTTGTCATTTCTGTGTGTCCCTGCACATAGTGCACGTTAGGAATCTGGACGTACTCGTGCCTGCTTTGCTCTGACTCCAGACTTGTTCTTTTCACTATCTGATTTGGCATTGTTTTTTGATCTATAGAAGACATTATGAAGGTTTTCTATTTCATGTGTTTCTCTGAGCTGTTTTGATCAATACAGTAGCTGTGTAAAAATGGATGCTTAGAGCCATTAGCTGTGGGGCGAATGGTATGGAAAAAAAGCCCTGAAGAGGAAGCCAACATACAGTGTAAGGTGATTTGGTTTCAGTTGTCCTGCTTTTGCAGGGGAACATCTTAAGCCTTATAATAACAATCACACTTTTTTAGCAGTTTTCATTAATCTAACAGTGGTAAGCGTTGTCATTGTGCAGCAGATGAGGTTTTGTGTGAGAATTAACACTCACCTTGACCTGTGACTCGCACTCTCAATTACGCATAAAATCCTAATTATATAGAGAGATTATAACATTTTTAAATATGATTGCAGCATTTAATACACTTTAAAAGTTGTACATGCCGGTAGACGGCTGTTATTTATTTATTTTTTTACAACGTTTCTAATTAAAGCTTAGAGAGGATTTGTCATCAGTGTGCTTCGAGCATGTCCTAATTCTCATTTTCATAAAACATCTGTGAAATAGTCTATATTTAACGCTTGCGATGGTTATTTTATTTCACTTTCTGCGCCTGTCTAACGGACATCTTCATGTGCTGAATGTGTGTCGTCCGCACAGCCGTGGGACTTGAGAGCCCTTCGAGCATCAACGAGAGCAGGGAACGAAGTGAGCGCCCTGATATATGAGAGAAAGACGGACGGAGAGAAAGAGATAAAGAAAGAGACAGACAGGGGTGAGAAGTGGAAGGGGATGAAGGAGAGTTGAAAAATGAATCCAGACTTTGTCAGAGAAATCAATTTGAGAAACACACAGACGGGCAGCAAATTGGGTGATAAGGCCCCTGTGTCCTCCCTCTTCTTAACAAGGAGCACTGAAGCATGAGGGTAAATAAAAGAGACATCTCTCACTTTGTATCTTTCTTAAGTTTTCTCTCTTACTTAGAGCAGCCAAAAGAGCAAGTCGTGTTACTCCCACTTGTCACACTTACACACAGTATGTGCATCTGTTCGTGTCCCGTGTTTTCTGTCTACTTCTCTTTCTGTATCAATACTTTTCTGCCTGTAAATGACAACTGCCAGGATGCTGCTACCGTATGGCTCTGGTCTCTACATGTGCACACATTATGCGTTCGTGCTATAGGGATGTAATGTCATTTGAAAAGCATATTGTATGTTTGTAGTTCTGGGCTAGGGTGACCACAGGTTGTGGCGGCGTAGGCCCCCGCGCTGTGTAGAACAATGCAAGCAGGCGAGCAGTCGGCGCTCTGAGGTATTCTGCAGGTGTCGCAGAGAAGGACCCTTCTGTAGCAGTGTGTCTTGGACCCGATCTCCACAAAGCTGCCTCTCCCGCTGCCAGATGGACCCATGCTTTTCCCCACACTCTTGCTCTCACAGCTAAGACCTAGGCTTTTCTCCCTCCTTTTTTTTCCTCCCCCCTCCCTACAAAAGAAAAGCGCTTTGGCTGAAAGAAAACCACAGCTGAATTTTATGGTGCTGCTTCTTTTGCCAAGCTGATTTTACAATTCAGGGGAAGGGACAGAGTGCATGGAAATGCTGTTTTCGAGCTGTCGTCGCTACGCCTTTTTAGATGTAAGTTTGCATTGGCGGATATGTTTGCCACACTAATATTTCCCTTCCCAGTGTGAAATCTTGATAATATCCGGAGTTTCGGAAAAACACAGCTCCGAGTGTGTTTGGAGTGTGCTTGGAGCAGATCTTCTGTGGTTTAATTCCTACAAGGCCTCAATAAGGTGACAACAGTGTCAGCACTAGATGTGACCGCGCTGTCTATAGACATCATGAGTTACACAGCAGTGTGTCTTTGGTGGTAATGTGTACGCGAGTGACCCCGATACTGCTACACCTCGCACTATGCAGAGGGAGCGCTTACTTACTCCGGGGACAGAATTAACATCCAATTTCCCACTTCTCATTACAATTCAATAAAGGCAATCTGCTTTTACCTTTAGAGCAGTGTTTTGGGTGGATGCTTTCAGGGGGCCCCACTCTACTCTGAGCCCAATTAAGAACATTTAAACATATTAAAATCTCCCAAGCTCTTCACTGTCCTGATTACTGCTTAAATATAATCTGCTTTTATATCCTCTCTCTGCCTCTTTGACTCATTTTTCCTCTAAAATTATATCCATCAGTGATGATTTTTTTCTACAGGGGATTCAGGGTCGAGCGAGCAAGTGTCTCTACCTTTCATGCAAAGGTATTGAATTGCCAAGTGCGTGTCTCACACTTTTCTCTACAAATACTGCATGTTCTCTACAATCCTCCACACACAGGACACAAATACATCCATATACAGGACTTCATGCCTTTGTATCAGCCGGCATGAGGACATACAGTATGTTGTGTTTAGAGATGTGCAGTGGTAAATATTGATGAATATTGTGTTTCTGACAGAAAGGCTCCACCATTGCTGTCCTGTCACAACAAATCCACTTTACTTCTCTTCGGTAATGGTGATTGTACGCTCTTATTGAGCACTGACACAAATGCATGTTAACCCCAGCTACTGCCTTTCAGTCATTTTTAATAGCACATACATAAAAGACACTTTTTTAAGTATGTCTTTTCTTTATGATAAATGTTCATGGACCGTGGTTATTGAAAGTGTTGCTCAACTCATGCAGTGATGCAGTTATTAAGATCCTAACCCAGTCTACTACAGATCTAAGACTGTGCTTTGCCCCTTTGCAAGAAATACTTCCCTGAATTCTTTATATGCTTTAATGCTATTATATACTGAAGATAATAATATTACTTTTTTTTCCTTCTGTAAGTCGTTGAGCTATTATGTTAACTACTGTTTGCTAGTGTTGTAGTCAAGACCGCCCAAACTGAGACCAAGACATTGCCAAAACCAGAGATTATCACGACCAAGACACTGCCGCGACTCTTGCTACCCCCAGGACCAAGACCCTGACCGACACCACTAAGGCGAGACCAAGACCCAAGCTGGTGGAGACCAAGACCAAGACCGAAAACAGACTAGGACGGACATCACATTACTCAGATCAACTGTAGAGAAAAATGACATTGCAAGTGTTATTAATCTAATTCATGTTATCTTTTGAATTATATTGTACATACTGTATGTCTCTCATCTAAAATCTCCTAGATCCCATTCCATTTAAAGCATATCTGTATCTGTTCTTTAACTAAACAGCCTCATGTTACTTATCTTATATCATTTGTGTGTTTCAACGGTCACTGTCAGTATTATCTGTAACGTACTCTTATCTGTGTCGAGAGCGTTCTGCTATGAGTGACACGTGCGCGTGCACACACAGGCCGTCAGAGCGCGCGTTGATTAATAAGCTGCGTCAAAAACCTTAAAATAGTTCAGTTGTTCTATCGACTGCAGTTATTACGTGAATACAACTACTACTGCTGGAATACTGAATATATAGTGAATACTGCTGGAAAAGTTAGAAACTGTCTGACTTTCTTTGAGCTCTAGCAGAAGCTGGTGTTTCAGCACAAACTGTTTGAGACGATGTGTGACATTAGCATCACAGACATTTAATACCTCATGAAATGACGATTAATACCTTTTAATACTTTTAATGGCCTTACTTTTTGCTTATGTGATTTACTATCTTTTACTTTTAAAACCCTGCGGACACCCTGTTTTAGCTGATCAAACGCTATTGGTTTTAAAGTGCTAGCCAGCGCCTGTTAGATAGCACCAGCTCTCAAATATTCACTGACACTCTTAGATACATTTTCTTCGTCAAATAAGAGATGTTCTTTGTCAGATTTAATAGTTTTTCCTCATAGTTTTAATGACAGTAAATGCAGAGCTAGTTAACGATCTTTTAGTTGTTTATCTAACCTTTCATGGTGCATTCTCTCCAGATGCCGGGAGAATGTAGACGTCCCAGCAGTCTCGACAAAATCGACAAAATCGCCATGCAGCAGAATGCTTCTTTTTAGAGACGTTTTGCAAACATTTCTTTGGCAACTTCGCTATGATGCGATGTGTATTCAGTGTCATGTTCTCTTCCAGCCCTCATGTGTCCTTTGTTCCTCCCTCACCTTAACCACTCCTCTCTCTCTCCACTTTCACTCCCTCATTATTTACAGGTGTGCCTCATTATCAATCAGTCCTCTCACTATTTAAGCCTCTGCACTTTATCCTTTCCTTTGTCAGTTCATACTCAACATGCCATGCTAAAAGTCACTATGCTCCTCTCCTTCTATGTAAGTTGGTTTTGGGTTCAGTTATTATTTTGTACCTTCACTCTTTCACCATCTTTGTCCCTCTGTCTCTATTCAATCTGCCTGTCTCTTGTTATTTTCAGTATTGCCATTTTGCCTCTTAGTAAGAGTAATTTTCTGTTACATCCTGCTTTCTGTTATGTTAATTTATAATAAAGTTCCTTTGTTTAAACCCTCTCTTGCCTTTGGTCTGCATTTGGGTCCTCCATTTCGTACATGTAAATGACAGAATGAACTGACCACTTTGGACCCAGCAACCAGGGCTTGAGAGGGTTTTAGTCAGCCATTTTCTATCTGCTCTCCACGCAACTTTTTTCCTCTCTTCCGCTGAACCCAAGTCACTTACTTCAATTCATTTTTTTCTTTTTTTTGCTTCGCCATGATTGCCCCATGGGACGATGACTCTGAGGGCCCAGTCTACCAGAGGCCCAGTTCTGCTCGAGAGATCTGGAGAGAGCTAAAGGCTGACTCCCAGTTAAACTTTTACTCTGCCTTTTTGGAGTGCAAGGACCACTGGGCTGACGGGTCTGAGTGCCAACCTGCTACTTGGAGATGTCGCAGGCACTGACACCATCGCACCCATCCTACTGCCGATGTGGACGTCCCGGTGCATCCTGCGCCATCCCTGCAGTGTGCACCTGTCTCAGCATCGGCCTCACCCTTCATGGGGACCCGCCTGGCTATAAATCCAAGGGCCCTGGGCTGGAATGGGCCATGGAGCCCACAGTGTGGCCGCCAGGACTTCGGGGCTTTTAAGCCCTCATCTGCACAAGCTCGTCCTCCGAGACGGGTCCAAATCAAAGACGTTGCCCCTGCCTCTCAACCTCCTGCTCGCCTCCCCAGACGGATCCATGCCAAGACAGTCGCCACTATCCCTTCAAGTCCTGCTCCAAAGCGAGACCACGTCGATGCAGCCGCCACTGCTCCAGTTCCTCCTCCAAGGCGGGGCCGCGTCGTCTCCGCTCCAGGCCCTCTTCCAAGCAGGGCCCACGACGAGGTCATCATCGCCGCCCCTGCAGTCTTACTCCAAGGCGGTACCGCATCTCCTCCTCTCCGGGCCCTCTTCCAAGCGGGGTCCACGACAAGGTCGTCGTCGCCGCCCCTCCAGACTGCATCTCCTCCTCTTCAGGCCCTCTTCCAAGTGGGGTCCACATCAAGGACAGCGTCGCCGCCTCTCCAGTCCCTCTTCCAAGGCGGGGCCACGTCGAGAACGTCTCCTCCTCCTCCTCTCCGGTCCCTCTTCCAAGGCGGGGCCACGTCGAGAACGTCTCCTCCTCCTCCTCTCCGGTCCCTCTTCCAAGGCGGGGCCA